>WBMW01003369.1:1024940-1042658 GCA_013396635.1 Penelope pileata
TTTTTTTTTTTTTTTCTATTTGTCAGAATGGGATACTCCACGACTCTCTTACCAATTCAGTGCCAGTATAACATGCTCTAGTGTACTTTTGGACTCTCGGCTACAACTGTACAAGTGCACACAAGTAAATTCTACCCTGTTATCCTCCACCCACTGATTGAGGATCGAATTGCACATTTCTCTTAACCATGACAGGAGAAAGCAAACAGTGAAACAGAATCATGGGGGATCTTTCTCACTTTACCCTTGTTTTCATTGGTTTGTCCATACCATTCTAATTATCATGAAAGGGCTATGCATATGGAGAGATTGTCTCACTGCCTTCCTGGATCACTGAAAACCATCAGGGTTGAAATTTCATCCAAGTCTTTCGTGACGCCCAGCAAATATTCCCCTCAGATTATTTTACACCTTGAGGGAATTTTGGTCTTTAGTTCAACACTCTTGCTCTGTTCCCAAATGGGGTGCTATTTAGGGGAATTTAAAGAGAAAGCTGAGAAGAATAAACATTTACCGAGTTCTCTTGGCATTCAGTCTCTGAAAAACCACAGTATAAACTATTCATGCTGCTTCTTACATCTGTCAAATCAAAAATTAAAAGCCATAAAAGTGTAACACTGAAAATATGGCATTAGAAAGGATAAAGGTGGCCTTTGTAAAAATAACAAGGAAAGTATATTAGCCAATAAAATATTCTAACTCTTCATTTAAAAGTGCATCATGGGTAGGACAGAGATGACTCTGAAGCGTTGCTACTCCAGTATTACCCTTTTCCCCCATCAAAACTTGAATAGGTCCAAAACCATACAATGCAAATCACGATTCTTAGTGTAGCAGCAAAACCACAGCAGTTTTTTGAAAAAAAAAAAAAAAAAAAAAAAAGGAAAAAAAATATCCGTATCACTGTCCAGTCTCAAATATCTGAACTCTGAAGTCAGGGAGGG
This sequence comes from Penelope pileata, assembly GCA_013396635.1. Taxonomy (NCBI): domain Eukaryota; kingdom Metazoa; phylum Chordata; class Aves; order Galliformes; family Cracidae; genus Penelope; species Penelope pileata. The sequence continues at coordinate 1,025,885 of WBMW01003369.1, forward strand.
AAAAAGTACCTATGTTGGTCCATGTGGTTTTTGAAACCAGGGCGAAAAATCCCCACAGCAAGAAACCAAGAGGAGAAAGCGTTCCTTGGAGGAGAAGAGGGGTGGTCGCAGGAATGCTGAGCACACTGTGTGGGTCCATGATGTGCTGTCTTCTGGGTCAAAGGCACCCGTGGGACCGAGGCTTCCTCGGAGAGGCTTCGTGACGGGAAGCTGCTTTATCTGCTTGACTTTTAGCCAGAGGGGGTGGTGAGCGGACCAGCTGGTGTCATTGGGCGGAGCGGCGTGGCTTGCTCTGCTCCCTTTCTCCATGCAAGGTACCCTGTCGGCGAGCATTCCTGCAAAGCAGACAAGGAGAGCGTAAACTCCCGGAGCACAGAGATCGCTCTATCTAGGATAAGGAATAACACTGAGGCTTTAGCACAGTGGGCCCAGAGGGCTGAGCGGCCTTGTGTGCAGAGTGCTGAGGGCAAGAACTAGAGCGAGAAGCGGGATGCAGCCGCTTCCTGAGTACTCCTCACAAAGTACACGACTGCTTTCTGTCACTTTTTGGCCTGAAATCTTGCTCTGAGATTAACTAATGAAAGGAATAAGAGATAACGAGTTCTGCATCCTCCCTGTGAAACCTCCCTCTGCACTTCAGGCATTTTGTCTGCTTTTTTCTTAACATACATCAACGAAAATGAATCTCCATCCCTCCCTAGGCAGTCTCAAACACACAGCAGAGGGACAAGTGATACGGGAAGGAGGGCACGAAGATGCTCCCTGGCTGGCAGTGCTTTCTGCGTGCAGCAGTCAGCTGGCTTTGTACAGCCTCTCTACTTCCTGCAGACAGGCTCCGTGTAACAGAGCACAGACTGGAGGAGCGTCTGCCCCAGAGATTGGTTCCCGTGGCAGTCACTGTGTTTGAGGAACGCATCTTCGTAACGATCAAGTGACAGAATAAAAATCTGTATCAGGCATAGCATGCAATGTTTTGTAAAGAGAAGAGCAGATACTCATTACCACCACTTCAGAGTCAGATGTTTTACACCTTGTGCCAACACCCGCACGCATGACCAGCACAACGAAATCAGCCATTTGCGTCTCCCTCCCAAAACAAATGACTCTTTAGGAGAGCAACACAAACTCCTCATCCAGCTGAACTTGCACCCAACACACAGCAAACATTGCTGATCAGATAAAAAGATTGCATCAGCTACAGATGACAAATTTTCGTAATTATAAAGCCATAGAGTTAGGCTTATGTGAGCTGCCTGAGGTGGATGGATCACACGAGGTTTTGCTGCTTTCCAGTGCCAAGCGGGGCTGTGCTGACACGGGGCTGGAGGAGCACCCAGGAGCCAGAGCTGGCCGTGGTCCCAGCCCCAGGAGGCAGCGTGGGGACAGTGGCAGAAAAAGAGCAAGTAGGAAGGCTGCCCACTGGCAATGTGGGGGGAAGGAGAGCAGCTCCGCTGAACGATGACCCGGTTCAGGCAGGTAGCTTGGAAGGTTTACCTGTGTGGGCCTGGACACCATCAGGGTAGGTGGGAACTGTGCTAATGCCCTCTGTCAGCCTTAACCCGAGGAGTCATGGGCAGCTCTGAAGCAGGCTGTGCTGCCGTAGAGCTGCCTTCTTGGTTGGTGCCCCAACATGCCAGCACTTACAGCCTTGTTGGAGCAGCACAGCATTAAGGCTGGGCAGGGCAAGCATCGGTGACCAGGGCAGAGCCTCCCCAGGGAGCTTCCCCCCTCTCCCCCCGCAGCCCTGTGGTCGAGGTGCTGGGCTGCTCCTATTGTGCCCTACCACCTCAGAGGGCCATGCCATTGACATGGCTTGGGACACGTGTGCGCTCACACAGAGGTTTTCCCATGGTCGCTTCCCACTCACTCTGTGCTCCATTGAACGTTTCTGTCTCCAGATTCACATCATATTGTTCAGGAAAAAATAGATGCTGGGTGGGGAGGGGTGAGGCATCCACCAATGTGGGCTGGTGTGGCAGAGTTTCCATCATTTAGCACAGCACTTAATTCACCCAGACAATGAATGTTGATGTGCTAGAAGAGGCCTGGTTCATCTGGGACATGCACAGCCCTGGAGAAAAGGCACTGCAATTATTTTCTCAGGGAAATTGCTCTGAAAATAAACCACAAGAGTGCATCTAAAGTCAGCATGGGAGCGAGCTCAGCCGTGGAAACACTCTGGAATCATCTGTTACTTGTAATAGTTCTGTAATTTATTTTATTTTTTTTTTCAGCAATTCTTAAAGCAGTTCAAGCTTCTTCATTAAAACCTTCCCCTCTGAATACTTGATGATTTATCTTCCCATGAACTAACCGAAGGGATGTCACACTGCAAGAGTCAGGGGAGGCCTTGAGCACAAACAGGATAACAAGTCGGCTCCTCCTGCACCATCCCTTGATTGTGAGAGTGTTTTTTTCCCTCTGCTCTGCTCTTGCAAGCTATGGATCGATCTTCACATTGGGTCAGATACACAACTTGGGCTCTGCCACCAACTGAAACAAGAACCGTAATTTGAGCAGACGCTCTGACTTCAAGGTCTGCACTTGGGATTTGCCCTCCATATATGTCCCGGCAGAAGCAGCGCTAGGGACAGCTTAGTCATCCCTGCCTCTGACCACATCGCTGCAGGGATGCTCCGCAGCTGTGTCCTCGCCCCATAGTCTGGGCAGGACTGAGAACAAGAGACAGGAACTGGAAAGCAGGAGGCCTGTGGTGTACTGGCTCCTGCTTCCCTGCACCTATTCTTAGAAAAGCCTTCAGGGAAATTTCACTGGTTCATGTCTATGTTTGGCCCTTGCTGGCACATTTCGTCCTGTATCTCACCAAACTTATTCAATGTATGTTAAATTGAACCCCAAAACTAGCTAGTGACATTAGGAACGGGGGTGTATGCCACCATGCTAAGTAGCAAGGAAACATAGGAAATACTGCTCAGGCTCTCCTGCACAGCCCAAATGAAACACATCTCTTAAAAAAAGGGAGCAAAGGAATCATCACTGTGGAAGAGCGCCTGAGAGCGACCAAGAAGGTACAATTTTACACCATTTCAAAGAAGTTTCTCATCTTCTCAGCTTTTATAGAGCAAATGCTCAGGCAGGTCATGAATCTCCCCTTCATTTTCACTCTGAACTAAAGACAAAACCCATGTCAGCTCTGCCCTTCTGCCCAGCACCATGGCACTATCTTTCTCGGGACTTTCACTCTGCTTCACATTTAGGGGCATTTTGAGGTACGTTGGCAAATCATGCAAAGCCAAAAACGCCACGACAGCTCTGGACTTCTTAGCTCAGCCATAGCACATGCCAGCTCTAGAACTCCACAGAGCCTGCAGAGGCCAGATCCTGCTGTTCATGGTGTCATCAGGTGCATCTCCACAGCAGCAAGGCAGCCCGTTGCCCGCTGTGAGTGCAGCACCAGCCTGTTTGGCAGACTTCTGAAAACTGGCCGACTTGTTCCAAGTTTACTTTGCCCCACCAGTACTTCATGTACAGATCTGGTAGAAGGTAGGACTTTTCATTTAGAAAAAAAAATCAGATTTTCAACTAATGCTCCCATTCTGCACTGGGGTAAAGCTGAAACTTTTCAAAGATCTTTTTGCAAACAAACAAACAAAACAAAACATAAAAGCTGAAACAAACAGAAAACCAAATCCAGACTGTTTACCTTCTCCTTTTGTGAAAGCAGGTGACCACTGTGATGTGATAACCCTTTTATAAGTCTCTGATTTTGTCTAATTCAGAATAGAAACTTAACCTTGAATTTCAGCAACCTCCTGTGTGTCCAAACCACTAGGCTTTGGGCTAGTCTGAGGTGCTGCTCAATTCTCTTATCCAAGCTGATCCCTCCGCTAAAATGAGATAAATAGCCAGAAAAAAAAGGCAGATTAACTATGGGTAGCAGTGCATAGAAGGACAAATGGTAGGGGGGAGATTGTTGTGCCATTGCTGGGCGTAGCAGAGGCTGGGTGTGCAGCTGTCACCCAACAGCGGGATGATGCAGGTTTTCCATCGAGTTTTATGGCCCCATCCTGGCTCATTTCAACCTAAGGAAGATCAGGTGCAAGGAGGGAGTACTCATATGGCCAAAATATCTGGCCATATGAGGAAAAACAGCCCAAAACACACCAGAAGAAAGTGGGTAAGCTGGCATCACTCTGGCACAGATGGCCTAGGGTATCTCCTGTCCCCAGCACTTCCAGCTACCCAGTAAACTGTGCTGAATCCAAAACTTGAAACCACTGTCTCAGATTTCACTGGAGGAAAGCCAACATCACTCCAGTCTTCAAAAAGGGGAAGGAGGATGACCCAGGAAACTACAAGCCAGTCAGCCTCCCTTCCTTCCCTGGTAAGGTAATGGAACAGCTAATTCTGGATGTTGTCTCCAAGCAAGCGGAAAAGAAGAAAGTTATCAGGAATAGTCAACATGGATTCACCAAGGGGAAATCGTGCTTGACGTATCAGTCTTCTGTTATGTCATGACTAGCTGGGTAGATGAGGGAAGAGCAGCGGATGTTGTGTGCCTTGATTTCAGCAACGTAAGCTCAGGAAGTGTGGGATAGAAGAGTGGACAGTGAGGTGGATTGGGAACTGGCTGACTGACAGAGCTCAGAGGGTTGTGATCAGCAGCACAGAGTCCAGTTGGAAGCCTGTAGCTAGCACTGTTCCCCAGGGGTTGGTCAGTACTGGGTCCTATCTTGTTCAACATCTTCATCAATGACCTGGGTGAAGGGACAGAGTGCACCCTCAGCAAGTTTGCTGATGATACAAAGCTGGGAGGGGTAGTTGACACACCAGAAGGCTGTGCTGCCATTCACTGAGACCTGGACAGGCTGGAGAGCTGAGCGGAGAGGAACCTGATGAGGTTCAACAAGAGCAAGCATAGAGTCCTGCACCTGGGGAGGAATAACAGCATGCATCAGTACAGGTTAGGGCTGACCTGCTGGAGAGGAGCTCTACAGAGAAGGACCTGCGTGTCCTGGTGGACAGCAGGTTGGCCATGAGCCAGCAGCGTGCTCTGGTGGCCAATGGTATCCTGGGGTGCATTAAAAGAGCAAGGCCAGGGTTGAGGGAGGTGATACTCCCCCTCTGCTCTGCCCTGGTGAGGCCACATCTAGAGTATTGTGTCTAGTTCTGGGCTCCTCAGTTCAAGAAAGACAGGGTACTTCTAGAGAGAGTCTAACAGAGGGCCATGAAAGTGATAAAGGGCCTGGAGCATGTCCCTTATGAGAAAAGGCTGAGGGACCTAGGACTATTTAGCCTAGAGAAGACTGAGAGGGGATCTTGTCAATGTTTATAAATATCTAATGGGCAGGAGACAAGTGGATTTGGCCAGGCTCTTTTCAGTGGTGCCCAGCAATGGAACAAGAGGCAATGGACTCAAACCGAAAAATAGAAAGTTCCATCTGAACACAAGGAAAAAATTCTTTACTTTGACAGTGACAGAAAACTGGAACAAGCTGCCCAGAGAGGTTGTGAAAGTTATCTCCTCCTCTGGAGATATTCAAAACCCGCCTGGACACTTTCCTGTGTAACTTGCTGTAGGGAAGCTGCTTTAGCAGGGATGTTGGTCTAGGTGATCTCCAGAGGTCCCTTTCAAATCCTGTGAACCTGTGAGCCTGTGATCTTCCATGTTTCCCATGTCCCCTCCAACCCCAGAAAAAGAGAAACACAATTTTCACCAAGATGGTGAAAATTGCTGGACCAGCTGGTCCAGCAATAACTGTAAATTGCTTCAAATAAAACGTAAGAGGGATGTTAATTGAACTTTGAAAGTTAGAGTCAGTATTCAAATCTTCAGTGACCTCATCACGTATCTTTTCTTTTATACTAGCCTTCAAGCATCTCTCAATTGCAGAATTCCTGCGGTAAAGGGTATTTTTTCCCTTTGGATAAGAAACTTAGAAGTGGCAGCACAAGTGGTTCATGAAAGCTTATGAATATTTGGAGTTCAAGCAGGCAGCGGATCATAAAGACATAAAGTTTTGCATTTTACCATGTGGGCTCCAAATAAATAGCCGAAAATTGCTCTAACCATAGGTTTAAATATCAGTCAGCCAATGATGGGATGCAGATCTTTCCAGAGAGGTTGCAACTCGATAGTTGTTTTATTGTGCACTACCCAACCCCTATAACCTTTTTTTTTTTTTTTTGGAATTGTACGCTTCCATAAGAGCTGATTACATTACACAGCCTGAAAGTCCAAAACCAGGGCTGAAAGAGGGAGTGCAGCAGAAGCTGGGGGTGTCCTCTCTACAAACACAGCTCAGCCTCTTTGCCTCTAGATAATTTGTTGTTGTAGATTGGCTCGAATTTAAGACAGTAATGTTTCAGAAACACTTGGAAAAGCAAGCCAGCTGCAGAGAGGATATCGTTACAAATTGAGACACATGTTGTACAGGAATACCATTCTTTTCAAATACCAAAATCGTGTCCGGGGAAGTAAAGCCATGCAAATGAGTCAGAGACAGAACCTTATTCTGTAATGTGCTGAGAGCCTTCAGCTTCCATTAGAGGCACTGAGAGCTAAGCGTGTACAATACTTCACAGGATCAAGCCCAGACATCTAATTAGCTTTAATTTTCACGGAAGAAGCGAATGCTGAGGATGTGAGGGTTTTGTAAAATGATGAAGTTTGCTTTGATTCACATCTCTCACAAGATGCTCACACACACTTCCAAACACAATCCCTCATCCATGAGCAAAATGTACATTCTTATCAAAAAAGTGTAAACAAGGTAAAGTTACAGCTCAGGTAAGACTGAGCTGTGAGGCCTTGATTGATGGAGGTACCCAACAATGTGCTGAACTTCCCTGTTTTGCTGTAGGAGACCTAAAAATTAGACAGGGAAGGACTCGGCAGATAATCTGGAAACAAAAAGTGCTTCAAAAAATCTTGCTTGGCATAATTTTAATTTCCTCCTGATTGAGGAGGAAATAAAAAAATTGAGCTACCTCAAACAGCTTTGCTTATGCGTTGCTTGATTCTCCCATAGATTTTTGAACAGGATTTTTTTTTCTTAAATTTACCACTCACTGCTTGATTGTGTCCAGCTCTTTCACAACCACCACCCTCAGAAGTGTTTTCCTTCCTGACTCACTTTCAGGTATTGCTTATAACACTGAGAAACAGCTTACAAGCTCCTCACTGTTCTTCAGAGTTCACCACTCAGCTCAGAAGCTGGCCATGGTTGTCTCAGGGTCAAGCTTCACAAAGGCAATTGAGTGCTTAACTCCTTATCAGATTTCAGTGGCAATGAGGCACATGCTGTCCAGGACCTCCTCCTCTGAATGTAAAGGCAATTGTTGCCTCTGATTATGTTTTTACAAGGATGCCTGTCTGTTTAACTATGATCTCTGCTGTTATATACTCTGTATTTAACCATGAGTTGTGCTTTTCTCCCCATAAATTTTACATGCACCACTCACTTTGGTAGCTCACTGGCACAAGAATACACTGACGGCGACCCTTAGCCTCTCCCTACACTCATTATACACTTTACATTTTTGTATGCAGCCAAATCTGCAGCCATAGTATAAGAACATAAAACTATTAGAGTGTTCAAAGAAGGGCTATGAAGATGGTGAAAGATCTAGAGGGCAAGACATATGAGGAGCAGCTGAGGTCCCTTGGTTTGCTCAGCCCACAGCAGAGGAGGCTGAGGGGAGGCCTCATGGTGGCCTACAGCTTCCTCACAGGGGGAGCGGAGGGGCAGCGCTGAGCTCTGCTCTCTGGTGACAGCGACAGGGCCCAAGGGAACAGCATGGAGCTGTGTCAGGGGAGGTCAGGTTGGGTGTTAGGGAAAGGCTCTTCCCCAGAGGGTGGTCAGGCCCTGGCACAGCTCCCCAGGGCAGTGGTCACAGCCCCAAACTGCCGGAGCTCAAGGAGTGTTTGGACAATGCCCTCAGACACGGGGTTTGGATTTTGGGTGGTCCATTGTAGAGCCAGGAATTGGACTTGATGATCCTTGCACATCCCTTCCAACTTGGGACACTCTGTGATTCTATTCTACATATATGGAAGTGTCAGGACAGCCTTTAGAGCCTGACAAACAATCACAAGATCTCCTTGTTTCAACAGAAATATGGGGTTTACCAACTTAGAGAATGGCATAGATAAGATGCTTAATTCCGTACAAATAATTGTCACTTCACAAGACAATTAATGCTAGTAAGGACAAGCAAGCCCTGAAGTGACCTCTGAAGTCAGCAGTCCTAGGTCCTGGGAGCTACTAACAGCAGGTTAGAGTCAGAGGCTCTGCAAATTTCTGTGTGTCTGTCAGTCGAGTTATAGCATTTCTCTACTGGCTGAAGATCTGGTCCTGTGTTTTACTTGCCGAGAGCTCTATATACTGACTACCTTTTGAATCCGACCAGGTGTAGCTATTTGCTAAACTGGGTTCAGGAATCAGATTTTCTATTTAAAACACATGTCCTGGGAGGTTTTACGGAAAAGCAGGAGGAACTCATCAGAAATCAGCACTTGTTCAAAGGATTTCAAGGCATGTACAGCGATCTACAGCACTGTACCACAAGCCTACTATTTACTGCCACTGAGACGGAAGTTATTGCTCCCACACCCCGGCAGCAAGATGTGGGAGCGGAAAGCTGCTCTGCAAGTATGTCATTTTATATCTTGAACATTTTGAGAACTCTTTTTTATCTGTTTCTTTCCTTCTTTCTTTCTTTTTTTCTGGGAAACCCTTTTTCTGATTTGATATACCTGAGAAGCTATCCAGGCAATTCTGAAACGTAAGATCACACTGCTTGAGCCAGGCAGCTCTCAAGGGCCAAGCATCAGTTTCAAGCAAATGTGTTTAAGGATATGTGGTGTTAATAGTCTCTCCTCTCCCCCTTAGAATAAACGGAAAATTTCTGTAGGCACAGAGGAAGCCAGGTGAAGGAAAATTTCTAAACCAGAAGAGTAGGTGTTAAGTCCAATTACTCTGCTGATTTAAATTAGTCTAGCACCAGCAGACCTACATCCAGTTAAAATTAGCTAAGGCTTTGGCCCATAGTAGCATGTCAACAAAGATGACTGGCATAAAAATATGCATAAATAAATAAAATCTGTTTTCAAGCATGTCTTTAGGGTCAAATCCTACCCTGGTCAGAGCAATGAGGGCAGGGTATGATGCTGACAGATAGATGCTACAGTGATGGGGGAGCTATAAAAATTCTTAAGGCAGAAAGGGAGGTTAATAGCTATGGCTCTTGCCTCGGGAATCCTGACCAGAGAAGGAAATCTTGTGCTGGACCATTATGGGCAGGGGAGTTCACAGTGGGATATATATTACTTCTGTCCTAAACTGGAGCGTTCTGCTTGTTGTACACTTTTACGACTACAATGTATGGACTAGACAGCTGGAAGTTTGGGCCTATAACTCAGCAGATGCTGACCCCATGACATATGGGTTGGCTCAGTAGGTGGCCATACTCCTACTATTTCCATTACTTCTGGGAGAAATGCTGCTTACACAAGCAGAAAAACTCCTTCCTGTCTTTACCCCTCTGCCCCCAACACAGGCCAAGTCAATACACACACACACACACATGCACGTACACAGAAGCTAGCTGAGAGTTTAGCCTGTGCCATTTAATTTTCCATTCAATTTACCAACACCATTACGTTCAAGTCAAGCAGTCCTTAGCGTTTTCAGTTACTTGCCTCAGGAAACCTTACCCTGCACCAAAGCTGTGGGGTTAAAGCTGATCCTGCCTGCAGTGTGCAGGCAGGCAACAGTAACACTAATTTTAGAAACTCTTGTTGCTCAGACTTGAAAAAACTGCACTCAACAGAATAGTCTTCCTTGCTTCACTGCTTTATCATAGTAGGACTTTGGCACTGGGACATCTTTTGCCGGTTCTTTGAATTGCATTAAGCTAGAACAGCTTGACAGTCCACATCCTGATGGAGAGACTAAACTTTAACATCGAGGATTATGTTGCTGATTAGCACTTCCAATAATCAAGTAATTGGTACATTAAATAATCCAGAGTTTGGCGACTCGCCCGAAAAGGTCACGCTTGCATTGATTCCTTTTTAGAGAGTCCATGTTGCCATTACATGAATTCAATCTGTCTGTCCAGAACTCTAGCGTAAAAATATTTGGCTAATTTCCTTCATTTCATACAATTTGATAGGAAATAAAATCCAGGAAAAGCTGCACATTATGGCAATGTGTTCAGACTTTCCAGCTGGAGGATGAGGAACAGGAGAGAAAAAGACAACTCTCCGGACATTTTCTTCTCCCGGGTCAGCGTGACCAGGGCAACAGAAAACACCAAGGGCCCCAGTCAGCACAATTAGTAGTGCAGAACCTACCCTCTCTGGTTTTTATTAGAATTTCTGTCAGGCTGGGAAGCTCTGGTAAGGGATATTCCCCACAGCCCTACTACTGACAGAGCAGGGTTTTACCTCTAGTCTTCCCAAGGCCTGGGCAGGGAAGCCATGCGAGTGGTCCAGGTTGTGGCACAGGGCCGAAGCGATGCTGTGCCCAACACTTGTCCCCACTGTATGGACACGGAGGCTCTGAGCCCTGCACAGCCTTTGCATAAAGGCTTCTTGAAGGCCAGAAATACAGAATACAGAAATACAGGTCCCATGGCACTGGTGAAAGGAGGGCTCTGCACGAAACCAAAGAGTCCTCACCTCAAATCAATCATCAGGCCTACACAAATCACTTGTGCGTGCTTTGAGAGACTCAAAACCCACCCGCATTTCACTGAGGTACCCATTGGAATGAGATGGTTATCACACTGTTTATTTCTGCAGCGTATTCGAGGTATCCTCTTTCCCCTGAAACATACAAAGATCCTGGTCTCATGTGTCTTCTGCACAGAGGCTACTTCTTTTCTTTTTTGTTAAGAAAGGAGCGACAAGCACAGCCTGACCAATAACCACTGCTGTGCTATGCTGTGCTGTTGCACTGAGTCCCAGAGGCATGACAGACAGCGAGGCTAGACTTCGTCTCCCTTAGCTTCCAGTGTCTATTAGGGATGTCGAGGTCTGTGCCAGTCACCCTCAGTTTCCTTCACAGCAGAGAGAAATAGGTGCTCCTAGGGCACAATTCATCTCAGCCGTCTTAGCTGTTGACTTCAGGATGAGCTCAACTGTCTCTTTGAAGCGCCTGTTTCTCTAGTCTGGTTTTAAAGAGAGTTCAGACAATTAGCTCAGCTGTGTTTTCATTCGAGATGTCTATACTGGGTCAGATGAATCTTGCCTGGCAAACTGAGAACTTTCAGGTAAGAACCTCCCCGTAAGGAAGTTATCTCCTTACACTGAGACAAAGGACTACGTAAAACTCAGTGAATGGGAAAATGGTTATTTCTGAGGATAATCAAAGCAGTAGTTACTGACATTTCAGGAATATAAACAGCTGAGAGCAACAGCTGAGTGGTAAAGCATCCCTCTTGTCTTTTCAATGCACACTGTTCAGTTTGCTCACTGTCTTTGTCAAACACCGTCCTTGATGTCGTGTATTATCGTGTCAACAGACAAGAGTACACAACTCAGTGAAGCCAGAACTCTCCCTGAGTTTAAAGGCTCTGGCTCTGGATGATGCTAAAGCCCTCCCGGGACTGGGACCTCAGAGAGGTGGCATTACTGCAGCCTGGGTGGTCCAGGCAAGCTACGAGCACGTGGAAGTCAATGCACGCTAAGAAACAGCCCCCGTCCTTGACTACAGCATCAGCACATAAACATATAAGTCTGTTAGCATAGCTATGGGGAGATGGAGCAAGGTGGGAGAGGATGTGTTAATCATGGCTGCCCTAAAATTAAATAAAAGAGATTCAGCCAAACAGTGGGCTTCTCACTAGACCCAATCACTACCCCTAGGTAAAAGCAGATGTACATTTATGTAGAGAGAAATTTTCAAGCTCCAAAGGTGGCACACGGGGGTTTACAAAAAAGATCTTGCTGTTTAAATAACCAAATAATAGAATAGATGGACATACAGCTCATCCATACGTGGGAGGGCTCAGGGGAATCCCACCAGCAGCACGTAGGAGAGTGTAAAGGTTTTAAGTACTCATTCGACTTCTGAGTTATTGTATACGTTGGTTATTAGTCCAAGAAAGTTACAGATGTCCTCTGTTCTTACGAATGCGTCTTTTAAATGTGTCAGCACATGCCTAGAGCAAAGAATAACGGTTCTGTTCCACCACAGAAAGTAAATAAATACTGTGTGTGATCAAAGGAGGTAATGTTTCAGCACTGCAGCCAGAACAGGGAACATGACAGCAACAAATAAAAGGGAGTCTTGGCTATACTGCGGAATCTTTGATGGTGCAATTAGCCTGCACTGATGGAGCAGGGAGATACTGCAATGTCCCAGCTCCCACAGCATGCACTATCTACAGCTGTAGATGCCAAGCTGCTCAAGGCAATGTTCATACTGCACTGCTGCAGTCACTATTTGTGCTACCAGGGACAGGGATTTACTGGAGGCTACAGAATATTCCACGGATTGTAATGAAATCTGGCATCTCACCAAGCCACATCCGGCAAAACGTCAGTATTTTGCTGCTGAACAGATTTCTTGAAACACCCACCATTTTCCCTTTTCCTGAAAGAATCTCTCCATGCTTGTGAATCTAAACAAATGCAATTACATTTGTTTCTTGCTCACAGTTTTGAAGCCGTAGACGTGTATTAAGCTAACAGTTTTATAAAGGTGCTCTTTTATTGGAGGGATTCAGTAGGCTGGGAATAAGGAATGAAAGGAGAGGTGGGGGTTCTGCCTCTGTAGCAGAAACTTTGGCCAAGCCAAGTCCTTGGCCAAGCCACAGCTGTTGGTGGACTTACCCATATCACTGCCTCATTGTGCAGCCCTCCCATTAACCACACACCTACAGCAACTGCAGGGCTGAGGGAAATCTCAACTGCCAAAGGCAAGAGCCTCAGGTAAGAGAGCAACGCCCCACAACACAGGTCACAGCTGCCTGCTGCCTTTCGAGTGCCTCTTGAGCTAAGCCACAGTGGGCAGGTCCAGCAGTGGGTAGTCCCTAAGCACTGACACCTGGGGAAGGAAAGCTCAGGGAGGGGAACTCAACCCTGGAGAACAGCCCGGCTGGAAGCCAATGTACGGCCTGGAGGCAGACCAAAGTAAGATGGCTGGAGATGACCATTTGGTAAGTCAACTGGATCCAAGCTAGCTGTAAGCAGCTGGGTCGCCGTGCTCTGTGCTATGCTGTAGGGCAATTTCAATCATCATCATGAAGGCTTGAGTTGCTGCGTAACTCAGCTGGAATAAGTAAGCAGATTAATGGCCCAGACCTAAGCCATATCCTAGGCAGAAAACCATTGACTTTGACATACACAACACAGAGCCAGCACCATCATAAAATGTTCTGTGAGCAAAAGTGTAATGAGGCTGCCGATGGATGGAGTACTGATGAGAACAAATGCAGTGCGACACAAAGAACAATATTAAAACATAAATACCGATACTTTTCTGAAAGTGACGATAAACTGGCATCTGTATCTTTCGGTTTCACAAAGGCCACATCCACATGGGTTCAACCTCATACCTGAAAATAATTGTTCTACTCACACAGAAGGCAGCAGTGATTACACAAACCTTTACTTATTCTGATTTCGAATTCGGAGACACCTCCTTTTCAATGGTGGCTCCAGATCCTCTGGCCCTGTGGCGAGTATTGGCGTTGACAAAATGCACGGCGCGATAGCAGTCTTTTCTGCTGGTTTTGGCACAGGCTGGATCACGCAACCTGTCTTGGGCAGCATCCGCAAAGCATACGCATGGTCCTCATCCGCCGGATTGTTGAGGTTGGGGTCCTGCTTGTCTCCTCCAGCAAGGGGCTCTTCCCCGGCCTTCTTGCCGGCGTCTCCCTCGAGGTGGCAGTTCGACGCACAGTTGTTCTCCTTCACGGACTCCAGCTCGCTCACCGCCAGCTCCTCGGGGGGTTGGGGCTTTTTCGGCTCCTGGGGCGGCTCCGGGTTCTTGGAACCCTCCGTGCTCTTTGTGCCATTCACAATGACATTGCACACTGCTGCTCCAGCTTCCAGTCCTGGCGTGCTGGAGGCCAAGGAGACAGGGCAGCAGTGGGCTGCGTCACCGCACGGTAATGTTTTCGAGTCAACTGGGCTGCAATTGTCCCTGCAGTCGCTGCAGTTCCTTTTCTCTGAGCTACTGAAAGCCAAATTTACAACACTGTTAGGTTCACGCTCGACTTTCACTTGGGTGTGTAGAGCCCTGTGGATAACATTGTGCAGTCTAGATCGGTGGCCTACCGTGAGGTCTATCACACCGTCCTGTGGACCCTGTAGCACGCTGGGGAAACCGAATTTACTGTTCACAGGACTACTGGGTCTGACAGTCAAGTCAACAACTTCATTTTTACTGTGCTCCTGAAGCACTTGAGCTTGATTTAGGGACTGGCCTGAGCAGCTTGGTGAGTTGTCAGAGGGTTTGGACGATCCTTGCTTTGACTCTCGTGGGGAAGAAGAACTATTGGTTGGCTTTGCCCCAGGCGTCTCGCTGGAGGTACTCGGAATGAAGTTTTCGCCGTTGCTGGAGAAACCATTGGGGGGTTTGGAATCGTTGATGTGAGGGATGGGGATGGGAATGGGAATAGGGACGGGCAAAGGGACAATGACAGGATATGGCACTAATAGAGTCGGGGGTGGCACCAGCGGGGCGAGGGATGGCAGCCCAAAGTTCATCATCTGTGGCATAGGCATAGGACCATTTGGCATCATGCTGACAGGGGGAAAGGGAAGACTGGGCAAAGGGGCTCCAGGAGGAGGGGGTGGCAGCAAGCCTGGAGGGTTCCCAGGCATGGTTGGTGTTGTGGGGGGATGGATGTGAGGGGAAAGCATTGGCCTGTGCATGGGGCTGGAGGTGGGACCCATATTTCTGGGGCCACCTGGTGGTGGACCGATTCCAGGAATCATTGGATTTGACAGAGGGCTGTTAGGATTTGAGGCATGGTGAGGCGGCCCACGAATAAACGGTGGACGGATTTGCTGCATAATTTGCTGTTCCATGAATATGGGCAGAGGAACTGGCCCACGGTTTGTCATCACCATGGGAGGACTGCGAGGTGGGACACCAATTGGAGGCACTATGCTAGCAGGTGGCTGGACAGAAACTGGTGGAATATTTGGATTCTCACTGATGGGAATAGGTTTGGGAACTGGCGTGGGGATTTTAGTGACAGAGCAGTTGGCAGTGTCAGACGGAGAGGCAGTGGTAGACGCTGATGGTCCAGGGCCTTGAATTTGGCCAGCTGCAGACGCTGGGGATGGGGCTTTTCTCCGAGCATCTGCTAGCGGTATATTCCAAGAATCTGGAGTCAGCAGCTGTACCCCAGTGCCTTCTGCTTTATTTTCGACCGGAGGATGTAATGTACTGCACAGTCCAGCTGGAAGATTGGCCTGTGTCTCTTTGTAGAAAATGTCCATTTTGTACTGATTGAGACATTTTGCACTGCAGAACTGAAGCCTTCTTTCCCCGTCCCCAAAATCCAGATACTCTTTTGTGTGTCTTATGTGCTTACACCAGTCACATACCTACAACACAGCAATAAAATCAAATCAGGTAAGAAAAGCAATCTTCTCTTCATAGTGTTATTTTACAAGTCATTTTTCAGTTGCTTTCTAAATACATTATTTTTCTAGCATTAAAAAAAGTTATGTTTGTGAAAACTAACCTTTTTTCCCCAAAAATATCGAGGAATTGAATACTACTCACTTTTCTGGCTACCATGGTCTCAATTCTATCTTGCACAGAATATATATATATATATATGTATGAAATATATATATATATCTTACATATTTTATAGCCATACCACAGAGAAGATTCCTCAGCTGGCATAAACTGTTATAACACACATAAGTATGTATAAAAAAATCCATATGAATATGGCAGTGATTACTTCTCAGTGGTAAACTAAACACACCTTTACCATCTCTGATGCAATACTGCACAGTAGATATGATAACTGGGAAAGTCACTGTAGATGAATGCAAACCATTTCTGCTCAACTGTAGACTCCAATATTTTGCATTTTATTAACGGTATCAAATAGTAAGTTGGAAAGGGTGTGATATTGTAAAATGGCATCACAAAGCAAAGACGTCATTCATCCCCTGCCCCTTATTCCAAGGAGTAACTTGGAAATAGTCAGGAGATTTGTGTAAGGTTCAAATAATCCCAATTCATGATGTTTCTGAGCTGTTTGCCCCTTTTGTGTACTGGTCACTTCGAGTAAAACGTCTTGGCAAGTAAGGGCCTATTTAGCAACTATTCAAATACTACAGCAAGAAGTTTGCATTGCAGGCTCTTTTTTTAAAAAAAAAAAAAGTTGTTTATTAAAAGTTGTTTTATTCCATTTAATCCTTTTCTGTGTTGCTTTTGGTCTGGTAAAGGCATAGCCAATTTTTTTTTTTTAAAGTAAGGCTGCAGAACTAATTGAGCTGTGAAAGGTTTTCCCAGTTGTAAACCACTAGACACCAAAGTTCAAAAAATAGTCATTCCAGGCTTCAGAATCCATTACTTCAGAGAAATTATTGTGATTTCATTAACACATTAATTTTGCAACACCAACAGCTCTCACAGATGGTGAAGACATGATCTACAATTCAAATATGACTCTTGTTTGCACAAATGCCTTTCCTTCATATGGCATTTTAAACAAGAATTAATATGAGTAATCTTGCCATAGCTATAAACAGATAAACAGATGTCAGATTTTTCAGTGCCTTACTTTTTTGACAGAATTTTACACACACAGAAAAAAAAAAAAA
>WBMW01003369.1:1042667-1148215 GCA_013396635.1 Penelope pileata
AAAAAAAAAAAAAAAGCCCATTTTTGTCATTTCCATTAGGTCTCAAAATACTCCACCGGCAGAGATTTGTGGTGCTTCCTATCAGCACGTTGAGCCTATGACCATGTCAGAATGCATGGCAGCATTGTTCGCTCTGCCTTTCCCAAGCAGCCAGTATTAGCTCGTTCTGAATGACTGTATCCTTTGTGTGAAGAAAGGAATACGATTGTGAAAAGTCTGCATTAAAAGGATAATTAATTTTAATAACGATTGGCCATATAAACAATTCAAAACAACATATGTCAGGCATCTGATTACCCATCTCATTTAACTCTCAGCTTTCCTGTAATATAAACAGTGGTGACATTTTTGAGTTTTCATTAATATATCTTTAATATATCTATACACACACATGCACACGCACCCCCCAGTACTCTACCAGAGCGCTTATTCCAACTCTGCAATGCTTGGGTTACCCGGTCTAGTTGCTGTTTGATTCCTTCCCAGCCTCCCCACCCCAGTCACACACACACTCCCTTTCTCTACCAGGCAGATTTTATCCCAAGTTTTAAATCAAACCAAATAATTACCGGAGAAATAGCAGCTATGAAGTCACCACTGAAGCACGGCAATGCCGGGCCCCTGTTGGGCCCAGGGATGCAGCACTACAGGAGATAAATCAGAGGGTGCCCAGCCCTGTGGTGCTCCTGCAGTATTACTGCAGGGCTGTTCCCCTCACAATGACCCACACAAGGAAGAATGTCCCTCTGTGTGTTACAAATGGGGGTTTTACAGGGTTTTGCAAGGCGCCAGCTCTCCCTCGGCCCCAGCGCTGGGGCTTTGCAACCCCTCGCCGCAAACACGCGGCCGTGGGCACTGAACCATCCTGGGTATTTGGCAGCGGATGGACTGTGCCACCCGCCCAGCAAATCAACACCACCCTGTCCCAAGATGAGCAGATGGAAACACCTTGTAATTGACCTCCTGACATTTTTGGCTTGCCACAGCCTTCCAAGCAGACAAAAGAGGAATTTGTGAGTCTACACCATGAGCTAATAAGGTGCTGTTCATCTCAGTAATGCTGCTGGATTTACCTTAACGTCATTTTTGATACAAAGCTCACTCCTGCAGTAACAAAATGCAATCTATTTTGCATATACGGAATCAGAACGTAAACCGCTGTGCTGCTTTTGCAGGGCATGCTCCAAACACACGGGCTGTGCAGAAAGGCAGGGAGTCCTTGGGGCAGCACGAGGCCCACCCCAGCCCGCCACCCATCCAAGCAGTGCATGTTTGCAAGGGACAGGCCCAGAGACCAAACCCAGGGGCAGCTGCTGAAGGAGATGGGGCAGTACTCCAGCAGCGGCTGCCTCCCTGCCGCAGTCCTGGGACATGCAGCCAAGGCTTCCCCTTCCCTCAGGGCAAAGGAAGCAGGCAAGCTGTCAACTTGTACACCTAGCACCAAAGAAGCACCTTAGAGCAATATGGGAGAATAGGAACTTATCACCGTTATCATTCTAGGATGAGCCTCCCTGGTGATTTCAATTAAACAGACCAAAAGAAAAATAAAACAAAGAATCAAAAGCAAAACCAAACCACTTGTGGCAGCTTTTCTAATAATTTAATTTTATTAGTTATCAGTTGATCAATTCACTGAAATACTTGCATGTTTTATTGCTGTATTGACTTGTTTGTCTCAAGTGGACTCCTATGTCACTCGCAGCTAAACAAATATTTTCTGTTCCTGGATAAAATATTTAGAAATCCTGCTTGGAAATTCTCTACTGATTTCTCCCATTTTCAATAATTCACCAGGGTACAAGAAACCCTGAAGTCTGCCTGCCTCCCTCACATATTGATCACAGGCCATTCTGTATATTTTATTGCTAGATTAAATTAGTTAATGCCACAGAAATTAAGGGTGGTAATTCCGTTCCTCTGAACATCCTGGATGGACCAAATCTCTCGTAGTTATCTCATTGATTTTACGCAACATCCCAAAGTGTTGAAGTTAACATTAGTGAGAAATGTCTATCTACTGCATCCGTGTGTTTCATTACTTCTGTATCTACCTACTCATGTAAGCAATCGCTCTACTTGGCTTATTTAAGATACAAGTATAAAATGTGCCTGTCGTATGCAGGTAACAGGACACCTTAGAATAGCACACTAAAATGCAGAAAAACAGTCCCTACGATGAGGAGGAAATTACTAGAGGAGAAAAAATGTCACTTAAGAATTAATGAATCAAGTCTGTCTTACAGGATTGATCATTTAAGATGAGGTCAATGAATTTATGATACAAATGGCTATATCACTAGAGGTAATAAAATGGAGCAATATCATTCATTTTACTTCTAACTAATGACATGCTCAAAGTAATTACAGGCTTCTCCTAAAAGCCTACACTGATTAGTACAGATGTGATAGGTGAAACATATATATCTTTCAGTTCAATACAATAACATTTTATCTACAAAATACACAGCAAATGTCTTATTTTTTTAAGTACTCGTGTCCTGTATAGAGCACCATCAGTCTTCATAAGCAGCTCAAAACCTCTCTGTTCACCTATTCCTTTTGCTTCTTTTTTCCTGCCTTGCCTTTCCCGTTCAGAGCTGAGAGGGTGTGGAGGGGCTGTGTTGGTTTTGGCAATGCCCCCTGGCTGCAGCAGGGTTAGCCAGGAGAGTTCATGCTGTGGCCATTGGTCATTGGGTCTGACCCAGCACCCAGGAAAGCAATGAAGAGACCCCTCTTTATTGCTCTCAGCTGGCGTTGGGGCTGAGCTTAACACGGGAGCCTGCTCACCCTGGGGCCAGCAAGAGCTTGGCTACTGGCCTCCATGGGAACAGGCATGTGGACAGGGTATTTCCAAAAGGACTTGCCGAAAAAACTTCCAAAAGAAGTTAACAAAAGGGATACAGGGGAAGAAAATACATGCTGCAATGATGAGTTTCAGACATTTCCTAACAAAGACACACAAAGTGACCATTTGCTACGTTTCTACCCAAAAGGAGGTGAAACCCTTAGCACTGAGACTGACAAGGGACGTCGGGCCATGAAGATGTCAGTAATAACGGGTCTGGCCTTGCAAGGTGCCAACAGACCCCCTAAGCATCTCCCTCTCCCTTGGGGAATACTCACAGCACCACCACTGGGCAAGCGCACTGCACAACGCGAATGCTGGAGCCCAAAACCTGAATGACAGAAAGATCGGTAATGAGATAACGGTCTATCTCATTCAGCTGTAACACAACAACCCTCAAGAAGATTAAATTTACCTAACTGGGGCATGTCCAATGCTAAACAACAGAACGAACATTTCCTTTAGTACATTTAATGTATTTATATTTGAGTGGCGGGTTGCCAGTGTGCTACTTATGAGCTCAACGACTTGATATCATTCATCCGCTTTCCTGCGAAACACGCGGCAATCTACACCACGGGACTACTCAGAAGACACCGCATCAGCAGAAACACGACTCGGTCCCGATACGGGAACACCAAGGAAGCCAGGGTCGAGGGATCGGGTGTCACTCGGATTGCTCTAACACAAAGAGGGGAATAAAAGCCATTCCCGTTGACACCTGTATCTTTCTTTTGATAGAGGTGTCTGAAACAGAGCCTGGACTTGGCCACGAGGTGACCCCACGGGCACAATGCAGACATCCCACAGCCTGCAAAGGGCTGTGCCTGGGCCTTCAGGTGTGGGGTAATTAATGCTTTAATCAGCTGTCAAACACAGGCACAAAGTTCATCCATTAGTGCTGTCCACCAACAACCTCTGAATGATAACCTAGCATCAGAAACTATTTTATTAAGAGATAGGTTTGCTAAAACATATTTTCAGCAGGGTCTCAGGTTTTCGAAGTCTGCCAAAGGCTGGATGCAGCAACAATCTAGATACTACTAGGAAGTGGCTTGAAATGCACATTGAGGTTTCTAGCAAACACCCAAATGAGTCACACCAGTACTCACAAAGCTCAGCCTCGCTTCCCTGTGCCCAGATCACCCAGCCTAGGGCAGAGCCTGCGGCGTGGACACCAAGGTGCCATGCCTCCCTGTTCCAGCAGGGCAGGGCTGTGAGGCACTGCCAGCAGGACACCAGGAAAAAATTAGTGTATCAGAAGGAAGAAAAGCCAGATCTGCAAGACCTGAAGTGCTAGCTGCCGAATGATCTGTAAAGGGTGAAGAAATGTATCATAGAATGGTTTGGATTGGAAAAGACATTAAAGCCCACCCAGTTCCATCCCCTTGCCATGGGCACGGCTGCCACCCACTGCGTCAGGCTGCCCAGGACCCATCCAACCTGGCCTTGAGCACCTCCAGGGATGGGGCATCCACAGCTTCTCTGGGCAGCCTGTGCCAGTACCTCATTACCTTTTGAGTAAAGAATTTCCTCCTAACATCCAATCTAAATCTTCTTTCATTTGGTTTAAAACCATTCCCTCCTGTCCTATCACTACCTGCCCATGCAAAAAGTCAGTCTCCCTCCTGCTTTTATAAGCCCCCCTCAAGTACTGAAAGGCCACAGTGAGGTCTCCCTGGAGCCTTCTGTTCTCCAGGCTGAACAAACGCAGCTCCCTCTTCATAGCAGAGGTGCTGAGGGAGCGGAAAACCTCACTCAGCTATCCCCGCCATCCTCCCAAGCTTGTCAGGCAATGTGGCTTCCTGCTGCCTCCTCAATTTCTCCACAATGAAAGCCTCTCTTCAGAGCGAGCCACCCAAAGGGTAACAGTAATATCTAAGCAGATTCTCCTGTGCACAGCCTCATCTCTGCAGCATGTTTCCATGACTGAGCATAGAGAAGTTTTGGAGCAAGAGCATTGACATGTTCAACACTTGTGCACAGGGAGAACCTCTCGGTGAAAGAGCAGCACAACCTGGGGATCCGTCCTGACACTTCATCCCCATCCCGTGCACTTCTTGAATGGGCTTGCCCATGGAGCTGCTCTTGCCAAGCCAGGGCAGGATGGCAACCTCAGCCGTTACTGCACAAACAAGCACCTGTGTGTTTGACGTCAGAATGGCTCCAAGGCACCAGAGTTCCCCTTTAGCATCCTCTGACTCAGAAAGAAGATGAATATCCAGAAGCACAAGCTGGGCACCTTGCTGAGCCACTTGGGAAACCAAGCACGTGGAGATTTCCAGACAGACACAGCCATGCCCTGCTCAAATGTGCAGGGTCAGAGTAAGGAGGAGGTGGGATGCTCCAACCAGAGACAACAGCAAAAGACAAACTCCTTCAAGAGGTTAGCAATCAACTCAGTGAAATTCAAATTCATAATTTAAAGGTTTTTTTTTTTGCTTGTCCTGGTGCTGTTGTGCTTTTTTTCCAGCCAAGCAACAGAGTGGGCACAGCCTCACCAGAAACCACACAACACACCATCACCCAACAAGGTGTTCGGTGTCCCTGTATGCATTCCTCCTCCAAAATGATGACCCTGGGCTTCCTGGGTGCATGAGGGCTCCCTACCCAGAAGGGCTAGCTGCCTGAGAAGGGACGCAGAGGTCAGCATGCCCAGCACCATGTGTTGACCCTGGCAAGGAGGGCTCTAGTGCAGCATCCCCAGCAGGCATGCCGGCTGTCCAAAGAGGCAAGGGCAGCATCTACTTGAAACACAACTGTAGTCAAGGCCATGCCTCACCCATCAATACTGGGACTTGATGCTCTTTCACTATCAAACCTTAAATAATTGGTGGAATCCAGCATAGTGGCTCTAAGCAGTAATCCAGGCTTGATCACCACTTTCAACAAGCTTATTGCACAACATTCGGCGTGTTTATTGTGGCAGAGTTTTTCTGCCCAAGATGGCTCATAATTTTTCATAACGATTGTTCCACTTGAATGGAATGATTANAAAAACAACAACATTCCAGCTGAAACCTGCTGCGAAGGAACCCCGAGGCAGGCTCTAACACACTGTGAATGTGGTTATAATACAGCTCTTAGCGACGCTAGGTGTGAATGAAAGCAGCTTTTTACAATGTTTGTAGCTTTGTGCAAAAACAGTTTACAAAACAGAACAGTGCAGTCGCCTACAACTTAAAACCGTCCTGCGATGAGTTTGAAGTTTTCCTTTCAGCCTTCATTTAAAAGAGAACAAAGCTTGCCTACTTGCTTGCTTTTCCTTTCGATGATGTAACCCTCCTGATCTCCTTTTCCTCCCAAAAACCTTTACCACAGTTTTCTGAGGAGCAAACAGTGGCTTTAGGTCATTGAGATGCAAGACCCACTCTGTCTCCATTTTTCACTCTAATTATGCAAAAGTCTAAGCTACATGAAGCATAAGGAGCAAATAGAGCTATTTGGTAATTAACGGCTAATGATAAATTGATTTCAGTTTTGACTCATTGCAGTTGTCATCTGCAGTATTTAAAACACAGCCTTTCCAAAGTATTCGTGGTCCTTTGTTTTGAGGGGCTTTTTAGCGCTTCCGGCCAAAAGCAGCGAATGTAAGTTATGCTAATGCCCAGTGGAAATCCAGGGTGGCTCTTGTTTCATCAGAGTGGCTACATATTTGATTTTGTGTATAAACAGCTGAGCTCTGTGTTTTCAACTTCAGTCTGAGGCTTTGAAAGCACGGTAAGAACTCTGGATCTGAAACCACTGGTGAAGCCCGCAATACGGTGGGCAAAACTTCAGGAAAATGAATGTAGTGTGAAGTGGGATTTGCCAGGAGGGAAGTTCTTCTCCCCAGAAACCTTCCTGTCTGAACTAACACAGAATGGGACAACAATGGCATTTAAACCTTCAAATCCCTAATGTGGGGTTTTTACTCATGTTCCACAGAGGAGCTGATCACAGGGCACATCCAGGCTGCTGTTTCACTGCTGGCTAAGGACAGCACTTCAGCAGTGACAGAAGCCCTAAATAAAATTAATATGCTGCAGAAGATGAAAGGAGAGCGAGAGCGGGAGAGGCGTCCTCAGTAGGTGAATGTCCTCAGCAGGACAGACAGCCTGTCTCACCACGGCTCATTTTCCAAAATGCCTGAAGAACCCAAATGCCTATTCCAAGGGTAACGGAGGACCTGAGAAACCTCATCCCAGTGCAAGTCAACTGGCCGTGGAGCAGAAACACTTCACGCGAGACACTGCGAGGCAGAGCAAACCCCAGCTCAAGCCACCATGTCCTAAGCAGCCACCATGTCTCCAGCTCACCAAATGGCTGCCGCAGATGGGCAAGCAGTAACCCAGCGCTGGAACGGTGTTGTGCCAACGCCAAGAGGCCAAGAGGCAGTTCCTCCAGGCAGTTAGCCTGCTCGGACAGGAGAGCACACAAGTGTAGCCTCTTTCTCAGAGAACCAGATTTAGGGCAGGGATGTGTGGAGTCAGCTGAGTGTCTGTGCCGCGGTGTTCCCCACTCCGTGGGTGGCAGCAGGAGAAGGCATCTTGGCAGAGCAGTGGCAAGCAGCGTGATACAGGCTATGTGGGCGCTGGTCAGCCAAGCCCTGACAACTCATCTCCAGGCCAAGACTTCCCATGATGTGCGTTCCTAAATTCCCCTGAAATGATGGAGGAGAAAACCGAGCAGCCAGAAACAACTAAACTGAGTAGGCGGAGCTGGGAGTCTCGGTGAACCACAGCATGGGCCTTTCTCCAGACAGGTGATTTTCCTTTTTCTAGTCCTTTTGATGTTAGTGCCACCGTTAGAGCCCTGCTTCCTCCTAAGAGTGACACTAAAGTACCTCTTCAGACCGCTGCTGCTAAAGCCCTGCAAAGCGTCAGCAGCAAGAAACACTTTAAGCATCTTCAGAAGATGACAAGGACTGTCAGCTCTGAATACTCAGGAAACCAAAAGAAAGAAAACAAAGCTAGCAGCTGCAAAAACATTTCAGGAGCCTGTAAGTATTTCTTCACAGCATCCCACGCCTGCCACCTCTCTGGGACACCAGGGGAAGGTTGCACCAGGCAATCCCCCCTCCCTCTCCCTCAGAGAATGGACATGCATTTCTTTCCTCAAGAGGACATTTATCTCTGCATCCTTGGAGAACCTTCTGCACAGTTTGCCAGTGCTGATTTGGGGGAGAGATAAGCTCTCTGTGTTCCCACCCAGAGGCTGCAGGACAGGACCAGGACCCAACATCAGGGCAGAAGGTTTCTGCTGCAGCCCAGCTGTCAACGGGTGGAAGACAAGGAAATAGCAGTCCGCACGCTTTCCAGCACTGCCTGCATGGAGTCCCAGCAACCACAAAAAGAGAGGGGAATTGAGAGCCATTAACACTGTAAATGCTTACCTCAAATTGTTTTGAGAACTACAGATGCTGTTAAGCACAGGAAAACTTAAAGGGAAAAGAGGAAAGAGGCACTTCATTAACCTTGAATAGTATCTCCCTTATAACCCCTCATAACTCCCTTATAACTGAATAACCCAAACCTTCACCCTTAACAGCCCCATGCTACCACATCTGCAGGTAACTTCAGAAGGCAGACAAAGACTTATATTCTCTAATTAATTCACTTTCTTATTCAGTACCTGGATAAACATGTTCGCTCTATTTTTCTGAACAAAACTTTACTCTGGTCATATAGCAAAGTAACATTGTCGGACGGAAAATAACCCATGCGGCTCATCTGTCTAGAATTTATATTTAGTAATATCTTATATGTATTTTTTCTCCAACATATTTTCTTTTTAATATTTAAGAGAGTATAAAAATAACAATAAAACCCTCTCCATTATGTTTCCAGTGGCTCATAAGATGGCTGACAGGACTATAACTGTAATAATGAGGAGGTTTGAGGGGCAGGTTAATGTTTTTTGCTAACACATGATGCTTTTAGCCTAAGGCATTGCTGGAGGCCAGTACCACTTCACCTGGACCAAAATCACCACCGAACACCCATTAAATCACTCAGACTTAAATGTGATATTACTGAGACCAGAAAATATCACTGTAATCCAGATTTGAAAGACACTTAGTCTGTAGAACAGCAAGCAGGAATGCAATCTGAAACCGTGAGAAATCTTCATTTACCTGTAATGAAGAGTTCTAAGTCCAATCCCTCCTCTCACCTATGCCATTTTACAGTGGAGTAATTCTCACAGATCTGTATGTTGTTTCTTCTGATTTATGCTTGTACAAGCAAGAGGCATACAGAATAGAATCCCTGGGTGCTTTGGACTATATATATGCACATACATATTTATATGTGGACTAAATATGGTTTTTTGCCACCTACCTATCTAGGTCAGGGATCTTCAGACTTTGTTATTACATGTTAGCCTGTGTCATGCAATAACATTTACAGACTGGGACCCCTGGTGCCATGTGCTATAAAAGACACATCGCCGCAGCCATGGTGGGCTGCAGCAGGGCTGGCTGGGTCTCAGCTCCTACCTGGGGCAGACTCACACACACACTTCCCCACCTTTCCCAAACATATAAAATCCTTGAGAGACGACATCACCTGCTTACTTGAGAAAGTAACGCTAGGGAAAGATTGACTCGATTAGGGAAAGATTGACTGGAGTGCTAGTAAAAACGGATGAAAAAAAAGATCAAAACTTTCTGAGAGGAGCTTTGCTGGATCTCAGTCTACAAGGCTTTGAAGGGAGTCAAAACTGTTCCAGATTTGACTGCTAGTGATTTCACACTTGGAGAATTACTGGTTTCACGCTGGTGATGGCACGCACCACCACATGCCCCAGTATAAAGAGCAGCTCTCTCTCTGGAAACCACATCTGATTAGAACAACCCTGGGCCAGATCCAAAATCTGCCTGGATTGACATAAGGTTCGTCACATTGGTTTTAGAGTAGGATCAAGACATTTCCCATCTCTTGCAGATTGAGCAGAGAGAGTGGAACTAATTTTCCCATTTTTTCTGGAGCTGGAGACTGGAGAAGACAAAGCCAAGCAAAGGAAATTACTCTGCCTCACACAGAGGATGCATTCTGCATCCCTCCCATCCCTCCCACTCCAACGTACTGATCCTGGCTGAATCCCAGGGGCAGTCCCAGCTCCCCTTCTCTCTGCTATTAGCACAAAGTCACCGACTGAGAGAGGGTTCCTTTGAGCCACTGTTTGACTCAGTCCTGGGCACTGCCACATGGAGCAGGTGAGACAGAAATAAGGGCTGGGAAAAGAAAGCTGGGGAAAGCAACAGTCTGTGTGTCCTCCAAATAGTGGGAGAGGAGAGGAGAGGAGAGGAGAGGAGAGGAGAGGAGACAAAAAGAAAAAAAAAAGAAAAAAAAAAAACATTTATTCTGTTGCTGGTAGGAGGGATTTACCATGACTGTTATGGCCACTAGCTATCTCAAATCACTGTTTTCCAGGATTTCAGTCCGAAAAACAATAAACGAAGAGAGACAAAAGTATGAAACTGCAACCCAGAGCCAAACATATGGAGAACTAATGTATGTGAAAGCTCCCCCGTCTTGTGCTGATGTCCCTCTTGTTTTACCAAGAACATCCCTGCCATGGAAACAGGCTCCCTGTGCCGGGCAGCCACCAGCTCACTGCTCGCAGGCTGATGGAGCTCCTCCTGCCATGCTGCTGTCAGGCCGGAAGCACCCGCTGGTGTCTGAGCAATGGCAAACGCTTCTTCCTTGGGGATTCGTACCTACTTCTCTCTAAGTAGGGTAATGTGGGAAAAGAAGTCCCACTAGGTCCTTTTCTACTCAAATGAAAAGAGAGAATACGGTTTGTTTATCCCCCTGTTCAGTGGAGCGTACCTGACACCCGGCTATTACATAAATCACATCTATTCTTAGCAACCCCAGGATGAATCTGGGATAATTCCACTGAAGCCAGCGCTGTTTTTTCAATTTGAACCATGTAGCTGAGAGCTGAATTTGGCACAAAGTATTAATTTCTCACCAAGGAGGGTACATTGCAGCACCAGGCATCCGACACGCTATCCGGTGAAGAACGCAATTAGAGGGAACCCGCTAGGAACGTGTTGTGTTTCTGTAGATGGCACTCGCCCCTTGCCTCTGCATATGATCCAAGCTGTGACTGCACAGATTTTATCACATAAACGCATCATGGAAAACGCGTTCACACTCACAAGATCATGCAGATGATTCTCTCATGGCATGGCACAGAAGAAGTCGATGTATTTAAACCCTCACCCTACAAGTGTACTGCACGCAAGGCTCTCAAAAGTGTTATGCCCTTTAGACTCCTCCTCAAGAAGGACTGAGTTCATCTAGCTTTCTCCAGCCCATTTCCTTCTGTAGGTGTTTCCACATAACTCCTGACAGCAGCTACGGCTTCCTGGGACAGCCCAGCAGTGGAAGTGCTGCTCATCAAACCTGCCGAGACCTAGCTGCCAAATGGAGACCCGTAGCTACTGCATACACAGCCTCCTCACTGTGTGTATTCAACACAACTGAAATGTTTGCTTTGCTTTTAAGGGCTTTACATTTATTTTAACACCCTCTCTGGGTCAAATGCTCCTCCATCAGTGCCACACAGCAGTAAAAGAAGGAAGGTAAGTATTTAGGGGCTGAGATGGGACTCCCCAGGTTGGCATCAAGTCATTCTCCACAAACACAAAATCCTTGAGTAACTTTGGACATGGGGAAGGGTAAGGAGTGAAATAATGCAGACAGCCCAACTCTAGGTATTAACTGCCTCCCTGCTCCAGGGCAGACTGCAGGCATCTCTGGGGGGCAGATCCTGGCAGCAACCTGACTAGGAGGCTCTGAATTGGTCCCAGCAGACTCTCTCTCCATCAATTACAGAGGAGGGAGGCTGGGCTCAAAGGAGTACCTAAAGCTAGGAGGCTTGTATGTTCTTTATTTTCACTCTGTATCTTTAATCCTTCTCTTAAAACGGGGAGAAGGCTTCCCCTTGCCTGGGTTGCCTACTTAGAGCATGAGATTTCTGAAGTGAGGATCATCACATGTGCTTACAGCACCCATTACATCTACATACAGTGGTTCTCAAGCCACCACCATCACGTGAACAAAGCACAACATTACTATAGGGCTTTATTTCCACTCTAGGATCAGCAATCAGAAGGGGCTTTACTCAAGCTCAGGCTTTAGGACTTGGTCCTTTGCACCTTGTTATAGGAAACGCTCATTGCAGGATGCAATATAGTAGTGGGGGAAAGGAAGACAGAGTTAAGTACAGCGTATTTGCTAGTAGACATGACTGAGAATAATGGCTGCTCTTCACATCTGCCCTGCACATTTGTCACCCACTGACATAAGAAGGGAGAGGACTGGGAGGTGGGGACATGCCAGTTAACCTCAGGCACTTGTCCAAGCACAACCAGAGATCTGAGGTATGTGCGAGGGTTGAAATTCCATTATAGGTTTTAAATAATTAAGCACTACATGTTTGGAAGCTCATTCCTTCCTATTACTTTTAAAATAATTAATCTGTATTTACATCTATTGAACTTCATGGAGCTATACACATAACAAATTTGAGTCAAGTCGCAGAAGAGAGATTTTCCTGTCTGACAGCATTACGAATGTTTCTTGTTCCAGTGGCTTCAGCTGTGTGGGATCAGTCAAAATCCAATTCATCTATATGCTGCACATCACAGACACACATGTAAAGGGTTTTCTAACAAATTATTCACAAGCAATCAAAACACTAAGAAAAGATGTAAATGCCCAGAAAAAAAAAACATGCTTCTAACAAACATGTTAGAATAGCAAAAAGAGATTCGAGTTAGAAGAGAGTAAATGAAACTAAGAGAGAAAAAATGTATTTTTCCTATTGAGTGTTGCCATTGTGTTCAGGCTAATGTGATCAATTCCATGCAACCTGCAGTACAACTTTATGAAAAAGTTATCAGATTCCTGTGATTGAAAATGCTCATCTCAAAAGCTAGAATAACAGAGAAACAGAAGCTAGAAAAGCCAAAAAAAACCCCATCTTAACCTAGAGTACTCCTCTTCCTACAACACGTTATTTTCCCAAAGCCGTTCTATACCCAGCAGGTTCCACCCAGCTGGAACTACACAGGAGGCACCCAAGCAAACAACCAATGCTGCTCAGACCTGTGAAACAACGAAGCACTGAAACGCGCTCTTGAAACCATAGCTCTGCCCTGGGAAATGAACCTGCAGTGATGGCATTGGGATTACATGTTTACAGCGCACGTGATTCGCAGCTCGAGTTAGCTCCTATTTACAAGTAAGCAGATATTTATGCATTCACTTATGCAATTGTAGCTGGCATTCCTGCAAATTCAGTATGAAAGTCCAACTCAGTTATTTCCATTTCAAACAGCATTACAACTAATAGAAATGCTGCTGGCCAAACAGTTCCTTCAATTATAATAAATGGAGCAAAGCTGCCTTCAAACTGAGATCTCAGTTACACCTGCACAGTTATTCTGGAAGTTAATTAGATTGCACAGGGGTAAATACAGGCTTAATGTGCTCTTCAGAGGCCTCATAATGGCAGAAGACGTATTAGGGATGGAAGAAAGAAGCCAACTTGACTTTCAAATCCCAGGCGGTCTTTGCAGCAAAGGCAGAAAAAACATCTGTACCCATAGGTGAAGTGGTCTGGTGTTAGCAGTCGTGGAAAGAAAGCCAACTACCACGTTGCTCTGAGGCAATCCTACGCCGTCACCTTGCAGGGGAGCGGGACACTGAGCACACTTCTTGCAACGCTCTCGTTCTGTAATTGTAAAAAAAGCCCTAACGCATTCATCAAGGACAGCCATCAGCTCCCGTAATGACGGCTCTCCCGCCTGCTCCCCTGACCCGTTGTGCTCTAATTCAGAGCCCCGCAGACAGCAGCTCAGCCTTTCCGAGCGGCAGAGCACGAGCAGGGCTGCGCGAGAAGCGACGCTGAGGTCAGCCCTCGGCACAAAGCTGGCACGGGGATCAAGGACCGACTAACTCAAAGCACAGGAAGAGCCCGTGCCTCAGATGTCAGCTGCTTTAAGGCTGGCAGGTCCCACTGCTGCTGGTGTCGAGGCAATAATCAGAGCAGCGGATGCGGCAGGCTCCTCGCCACGATGGCCGAGCCCGCAGCGCTCTGTGCGGAGCCAGTTTGGGGATTTTGTTTCCCTTTTAGACAAAGCCAACAGTGCATGGTATTCATAATTCAGGGCCATTTTAAGGATCAAACCCCATCTTGCTTAACAAAAAGAGGAGCAAGATTCAAAGTGAAAAATTAAATGGGAGCTTTGCATCCGGAAGGTGGAGAAGGATTCCATTACTTTTATCAGAGGTATTCGTTTAGAGGTTGGTGCTAATGACAGCTTCTTATAACGCTCCCCTCGCCCAGTATTCATGTTTTCACATAAATCCAGATTTTGGCATCTTACTTTATTGTGGAGACATCTTCTGTGCACTAGATGGCTTATGCAAATTAACCACATGTCCTATAAATTAGTCTCGGAACACCCGGGATGACGAGCTGCCTGCACGGCGAGTAGCATGCGGCGTTCAGAAGGGCTCCCTCCAGGCTGGGCGGGCAGGAGCGCACTGGCAGGGCACATGTGTGCCCAGCAAGATGGGACGCATCGTGCCTTCCATCCTGCCAGGCAGAGCTGACTGACCGGGACTGGAAAATGCTGTGCTAGGAGACACCTAAAAATCGACAGCCCCATTAATTACCTGGAAGGAAGACAATGTGTCCCTAGCTGCCGAAACCCAAGCTGGCGGATCTTCTCAGCTGACTTGGCCAATACATGCAAGCGGGTTGCAGGCTGGGTTTTCTTCCCTGCGGAACCTGGACTTTCACAACAAGCTTCTTGACACATTTGTGAATGTTACTGCATTGAATGCCTTTTCTAGAGATGTCTCTCTGCCTACCTATGCCATGCCTTCCCTGCATTCCTTACCTGAGATGGAGGGAATGCCTCAAAACTACACTCCCAGCTGAATTTGAAGAATAAATGTTTAATGCCAGCTTCTGCTTTTCTGTGGAGCATAGGTTTTGGAGGAAGCTGTACATACCAAGGGCTGGTTTCTCTTGCCCTGACTCAGTGTTGGCCGAGGTGCAGGAGGTGAGCCCTAATAAATCAGATGACAAATCAAAACCACACCGCTTGGTTTTGGTGTGAGCTTAATTGGCACTCCACGTACAGTAATTAAAGCTATATTGAATTTGTGTGTGGGCACCTTAATCTGCAACATTACAATAATTAAACGGCATTGCTGTTCCGAAGTAGGTACCTGAGGCATAAAACGTTATTAGCACGACTTGGCAATGCCGACAGCCCTACAGATCCCTTACCTCGCACTCAACGCTGGCTTTACCTTGGCATGGCTATTCTGATCTGGTGGCATCTTGCCCCTGTTGTCAGTGTAGTGGGCAGAAGGGGTGACAAAGGCAAAGCGAGCCGGAGGAATTAATCATCACAACCCCACAGGAGCAGAGACAAAGAGAGATGAGGTGACTTGGCCAGGGTGGCAGGGAATAGCTGCAGCAGAGCTTAGGGGCAAGCAGACACCTGGTTAGGGGCTGGCCTACCACTGTGCATCAAGGCCACCTTCCTCATAAGGAACCACAAGCCTCACAGTCTGGATGCAGTGAGAAATCGAGCTGTGCACAGCAGCAGGCAGCAGCCTGGTCTTTCTTTGATGTTAAGAAAATTCAGTAACATCTGGGCATTTAGGGAAGGGGACTTTCTCCAGCCAACAGAACTGAGGAGATGAAGAGCACATGAATTGGGGCTATCAAAAATATATGACGCTATTTGTCACACATATTTGACCTGGGGTAAAGGATGGTTAATCTGAGGGAAAGGAAGCTCAGAATGGAGGAAGACAGATTCAGAAGGGGAAGAGAGACACAAGGAAAATGTGGCAAGGAGCAGAAAACAAAAATATAAAGAAATATAATAATAAAAAAGGATGGATTCTGGATGGAGGAGTGTGTCCATGGTGGGGACAGTCCTAAGGGGATGAGCAAAGGGGCCGAGCTGTGGAGCTCCAGGGCGTGGGGCAGGGGCAGGCAGCGGCCGTGCCCTGCTCAGGCTCTGAGCTGCCGCAGTGGGCGTGAAGCAAGCAGCAGCTGTTCCAATAATGCCTTAAACCCTCCTGCCCTCCTTTCCAGAGCTTCCACATGCAGATTCAAATCCCTGGACATTCACAAGCAATTATTTCCTAATGATGCTAGAAGCAGAGCTTCCAGTCCTATAGCTTCAAAAAACCCTGCTCAGCCGTGTTCTGCTGTTGACCTTTTCAAGACCTAAATGTACACGAGATACCTAAATAGGATAATTGGCCAGACAGAATGCCGGTGTAACCCGGGGCCTTTCCCCAGAGGTGACACAGGCCCACTGTAAGTGGGAGAGAAGCTGCAGGAGCTCCATCCTTGTCGGTTTGCCCCCTGCATTCAGAGGTTTCTCTGCTGCTCACAGCTCTCCTGATTTTGTGTGATTTTATTCATGCGCATCTCAGGGTTAGGTTTCACAGTGGATGCGCTTAGCTGTACAGACTGTGCCAAGAGAGCTTACCGGCACGGCAGCGCTGTGCATGAGATGTTACTTTTGCAAGGGCAGGCCCAAATCCCTGCTTCCAGCGTTGCAGAGCAGCATGCTGTGCAAGAAATAAGCACTCAGTGGCCTTGCAGTCCAGCTGGATCGACAGCCGATGCATCACCACCACTCCGCAGCCCCACCGGTGGGAAGGGACAAGGGGCGACGCCGACGGCTCCCGCGCAACAAACAAGCAACAGAGAGGCGGTGTTTGCTCATTTCAATGTGCAAAGCTGACTTGTTTAAATATGAATATGTTGCTTATAGCCAAATTTTAGCGACAGCAGCCCCACGGCATCTACCACTGTTTGCACTTTTGCTAAAAATAATCGCACTGTCTGGGGACCTTTCAGATGCCACCTCTGCAGGAGGTGTTTGCTCCCCCAGCCTATCTCTGCCCATTACGGTTCTCCCCATGCTCCTGGGCACACTGTGCTCAGGAGGTAGCACACACGCATGGTTCACATGGTGCTGCAGTGACCCCCAGTCACTTCCCTGTCCTCAGCAGCAGTCCGTGCCCTTTTCTCTCTCCTTCTCTCCCTTTCTCACTCCTCACCCACGCAAACTCAGGCCAACCCGCCCTGAGCCAGGCTCCTCCCAGAGCCCACAGGGAGGCTGTGTTTGGAGCCGTGAGAAGGAGCAAATCCCATCCAGGAAGCAAGCAGCAGTGGGAAAGCGCATCACACGAACCCCAAACACTGCCAGCTCCCTCCAAGAGCTGTGATGCCAGTGCTCTCCAGGTCCCTACTTCAAGACAGAGCCATGCAGGTGCCTGGAGGACCCCCAGAGCCCTCTGCATCTCATCCTGACAGCACCAGCAGGTCCCCATCCCATGGCACGGGGGACCACAGGATGGATTTTGGTGCATATGGGGTCTTTGTCCCCAGGGATGCAGCACCCCTGCAATGCTCATGCCGTGGCAGTGCCCTGGTACCAGTGTCCTCGCACCCTGACTATGAAAACAAGGGGCCGGCTGCCAGCAGAGATCATGGTTGCTTTGGGCAGCTGACATTTCAGCTAGGACACGGGGAAGGATTTTGGTAACAAAGGCAGACAAATTTTTTCCTTTCTACAGGGGCTGTGTGGGCAGCCAGGCCCCCTGGTTATCTCCCTCCACTGACCACAGCTAATCTGCTTTGACCTCTGGACAGCTGGCACTCACCCAGACCTCAGCTTTCAGCCCTGCTTTGTGGCTGGAGGAAAGAGTGACAAAATCGAGGCCACTGGCCTGTGCAAACCCATCAGCTACATAACCCGCAATAAACGAGCTCGGCGTGGTGAAGGGCAGCGCCCGACGGCAATACGCTGTGCAGAGCCTCTGGGGAGAAAAGCGTTTGCTCAGCTCAGCCTCCCACAGTCTCTCGAAAAGCAAGGACCAAGGCATGCGTGCAAGAAAGCTGGAGATGTTTTCCAGGCCCTGCACAACCCCTACAAGAGCATGCGTGCACCTGCCGTGCGTGCAGCTGTTCCCTGGGGCAGATTCAGCACTACAGCACCTTCCAGCACCACACAAACCCATCTCTGGGCCAGACTGTTTGCAGCTGGAGGCTGCTTTGCACCACTCCAGCAGCAGAAAGGCCCCCCAGGAGCACACTGCATGCCGTTACACTTCCTGACACTTCTTCCTACCCCCAAAGGGATGCAGGAGCACCCCAGGCTCAAAGTAGAACACAGCCCTCTTGTTAATGCCCATAGGACACAGAGGGCCAGAGGCTGGGCCAGCAGCAGGGCTCACTCCCTGGGGGCTGGGACACGTGGTGGGCAGCAGCTCTGCGGCGGGACGAAGAAAAGGAACCTCTCAGAAAATGGCTGTTTCCCATCTTGAGCAAGAAGACATCCGTTTCAGTGGCACATTTAGAAAGGTTCACTCAGGCCTGGGCACAGGTGGCCAATTATTTTCCTGCCTGTCTAGAAGAAGCGTGTTTATTCCTCACCATAAAAAGTATTGGTGCGACCCGGAGCGTATTGCTCAGTTAGGAAAGTGACGTGCAAAGAGTTACAGCCTCTCACGGGGAATGCAGCTAGCAACAAATTCTTGCATTGAACGAAATACCACCCACCTCCCCATCAGACACACACGATCTGCACAACGGAAGAGCCAGCCGACAGCTTTTCTAGGGCCTGTGTTCACCTGCCCTGTGCAACAGTGTATTGTGCTGTGCATTAAAGCTCTACGATATAACCGTGTTACTGTCTCTGTTTAAAACATTTCTAATTGATCATTCAAGCACATTAAAAAACAAAACAAAACAAAAAAAAAAACAACTAAGCACAGAATTTAATTTTGGTCCCAAGCATAAACAAAGCTGTGCGTTGAGCAGAATTTGAGAACATTGTACACACGTAGGGTTTGATCACTCTGTGGGATCCAGGCAGATTGCTCTGCCTGCCTCAGCGAAGCCTGCTGCATTGTTGGACCAGTCAAATGGCTCTTAAATGCCTCAGGGTAAACCTGGGAACCTGCTTCTGTGTCACATAACGATTCATAATAAATGAACCTCTCTGCAAATACCACGGGTGCTGTTGTTAGCTATCTGGAGTATCACACAGCTTTAAATAATAGATGTCGCTTCGTACTTCTAACATTTTAACCTCAATCTCCAACAGCATGCAAAAGTAATTAACTAACAGGAACCTCATTCCAAAGCTGGGCACACCTAAACACAAAGTTAGCAGATAGCTAACTTTAAGCACACGAGTCGTGCCTCCGCTTGAATCAAACAGCTCTACGTGCAAGCCTAAAGTTGTACAGATGCAAAAATACGCTGCTGAACTCGTGGTTATGGCTGTCAAAAACGTGGATGTCATATAGAACATCTATCTAGTTAATGGACAGATGCAGGCACCTCTGGAGGTGGTTTAACCAATCCTAAATCTGCAGTTAATTATCCAGAGAAAATCGTGCTCTTGAAAAGCTTGTCTTCCTCCACGAATACCAGCGGGACCTGAAAGGAGCTCAGCCCAGATGTCACGCCCTGAGCATGAACCAAACCACATCCTAAGCCAGAGGGTGCTGTGGAACTGGGAAGGCACAAGACATGGGTGGAAAGCAGAGTGAAATGCCCATTGCCACAGCTGCAGTGCAGCTCAGAGCAACGTGAGACCCCTGAATCCACCCTGTG
The DNA here is from genome assembly GCA_013396635.1 of Penelope pileata. Taxonomy (NCBI): domain Eukaryota; kingdom Metazoa; phylum Chordata; class Aves; order Galliformes; family Cracidae; genus Penelope; species Penelope pileata. The sequence goes on from WBMW01003369.1 coordinate 1,062,181, forward strand.
CCTGGCACCTGGCACCTGGCATCCTCACAGACAGAAGCAGCCCCCAGCACGATGAAGGTTTTGCTGAAGCTGCCAGTGCTGGTTTGGTGTCAGGGTGCAGCACTGAAATCATACTGATTGCTACAAGCGGAATGGACCCTGCCTGCAAGGAACAGTTGTGCTCCAGGTATTGTTGGCATTTATCTGCCTGTACTCCCGCCTGAGAACCGCAACCTACAAATGAAAGCACTAAGAATGCTTCGTGCAGGGAAACAGACACTTCTTCCCAAAGAGAGCAACAGCAGCACATCAAAATCACACCGTGCAAGACAACATTTATAAAAACCTTGACAGATATCATCCCCTGTTTGACTTATGGAGCCATCAAACGCTCACTTCCACAGAGCGTTTTTGGGCCCTTCAGCTGACTAAATCACCAATTTAGAATCTGTCAGACTTCATTATGCAGATGAGGAGCCTCTCCTTGGTTTCATTTGTTATGCATTAATAAGAAAGCACTGGCGAATGAACGTATCCCCTCACACAACCACAGCCTTTGTGCCATTACATAGTAAATTTTGTTCTTTCGAGCGTTCAAAAAAATACTCAACACAACAGCAACGTGGCTTAGTTGCTATGCACAGACTTAGAGCCGCTGCATAGGGATCAGCTCCAGAGTTTGGCCTGACTCAAAGCATGCAGGTGAACTACCCCTGGGTACAGTCGGACATGGCCTGCCTGCTCCTCTCACCTGCCAAGGTGTGCACACTCCGCGTGGCGTGCGGCCCCCAGGCACAGCGACAGCTCGACGTCTGCTGCTGCTGCAACACCCAGCGCCACAAGGCACATTTATTATGGATGCTGGTAGGGCTCTTTTTTCTCTCTCATTGACTAGATGTGACTCAAAAAGTTAATGGTAATTGCTCTCATCTTCATTTAGCAACGAGAGAGAGAGAGAGAGAAATGGAAGCAATTTGCAGATCTGGGAACAGGTCATTACAGGTGTGTTATATTAGTGTATTCATGAGCCCCCTGGGACAGCCATGCTGAGATATCCAATAACTTTCTTAATGTGTAATTACACACCATTGGACTATAATTGATTAATTGAAAAGAGAATGTAGGCAGATGCTAGGCCAAGGCTTCTGCTGCTCATTAAATGAATATGTCCTTGCTTCTTTTTAATAAGTTAAGTGAACTACTCATAAGCAATTAAGTGAGAACTGAAATTCATTAAATTTTAAGTAATTATTGGTATTAACTTTTATAATAAAATGCAGGGTTTATATTTTGTAAAAATGGCATCCTGCTACAGAGAGGCACCCGCTCCTTGCAGACAGACCTCAGGCAGCCGTGTGAGGTGACGCTGCCCTGCTGGGGCACCACTCCTGCACGGTCCTGCGGGTTCCCAAAGAGAGGGTCTTGCCACAGGGCAGACCTTAATTCTGAGAAATAAACACAGCATCACCTCTTGATTTTCAAACCCCCTCTTTCTTATGTTGGTTCTTTTAACTTGAAGGGTGTCAAAGCTGTATCACTTCAAACTCTTTTCCTTTTTCATGGGGAGGACGACATGTTCAGCAATACAAGGCAGAACTACAGCATGACAGAGCTCACACTGGAGCACTTCCTCAGACCCAACAAAACCCATTCTTGTTGATGCTGCATGAGTGAGAACCGGGGTAAAGGCACAGCAGGGCCTGGAAGCCAGGAGCCATTTTCGGGACTGGCCCCGGTGCTCCAGGCACAGAGGTGTCCAAGGCTCCCAGGGTGCCCCACGACATCTCCTTCAGTCCCCACTATCCCCTCCTCCTGCACATATCCCCAAACGAAAATATTTATAGCTCTGGGGGGATGGTTTTAGAAATTTTATTTCCGATTTATGTAGAAGGAAATGTGATGAATTTTACTTCACTACACTTAACTTCCTTCAGAACAAGGCGTATCTATATTCTTTAACCTTTCTATAAAAACTGTCTGAATTTTATTTAAATTGGTTATGAATGCCAGTTTCATAAAGCAAAGCCACGATTCACAACTGGTTTTCTTTCCAAAGGATACAAACCTGATTTTTTTTTTCAAGTTTTATAGAGGTTGAGGGGGAGCTAACTTTCTTTTTCAGGCATTTTTCTTTAAGATTTATAGGAACCATTATTAAAAAATAGGCTACTAAAATCTATTTCCAGCCAACAGATTCTTAACTTAATTGTTTAAATTCCCAGCTAATAAAAAGATTGGTATTTCTTCAAAATCATTTTTGAAAAAGCAATTTTTCAATGAGAACGTATTTAATACGAAAATTATAACTTCAGTAAACACATAATGAGGAAAGCAAAGAGTAGAAATAGAGGAATTCAGCACAGCATTGCAGTGAGGAGAAATTAAAGCAGGAGAAATCATTCAGAGGTCACCAGTAATTGCACATTTTTTAATAAAAACCTTAATGCTGGTTCTGGGAAGACAACGGAACTGGGGCTGTAATGGGATTTTAATTATTTTCCTTTTTAACGAATGCGTTTTGCTTCTCTTTTGAAATAATAACAATGTTGATGTCAAAAACTAGAAAACTGCCTCTTTCTGAGGAAAGGAAAGCCTGTGCTTGCACAGTGTCAAGTGCCACATCCTCAAATAACACTCCTGTATTGGTATGAAGGAAAATGCTCAGCTAGAACCCCTGGGCTAAGTCGTTGGCTATCACTGGAGCACTGAGGGGAGCTCTGCTGGTGAGAGGACAATGTGCGGTCTGGGGGTCCCAACACCTCCCGCCACCCCACAGCCCCATAAAAATGCTGAGAGGAAATGCCCAGGGAAAGCACAAGCCCACTGCATGGCTTAATCCCAGCATATCACTGCTGAGGAGGCCCTTGCCCTGCCGGGACCTGTGGATGGCAGCCTTCCTCAGCAGCCTCATGCATCTGAGAAATGAGGCGTGGGTCTTATTGCCAGAGCCGCTACCTCAGGCTTGCTTATCCTTTCTGGCAGGGTTGTGTTTTCTGCAGGTTCCTATCGCTGGTCTCGGATCACAGCCTTCAGTTTAAATAGTATTAATAAAGATCGTGTTAGCTACACTTCCAGTTATCTGCTAGCCAGCCTACAGCGCTGTTTGGTCAGAAGGGGAAAGGCGTCTCGGAGCCACCGTCTGTCTTTCCTTGCCTCTGGAACACAGGGTGTGATCCACAGCCTGTTGCAGGTCAATGGAAGGGATCCTGTTGATTTCATGGGGCTTTGAGTCAGATGTTGGTAGAGTCCTAAACATGGGACGTGACAAGGAAAACTGGCAACTTCCTGCAACTCCCAGGGCAGGCAAGGCACAGGGCTGCCGTCAACATGGAGGAGGAGGCCAGGAGCTCCAGAGGAGCTCTGCTGCAGCCCCAGGAACCCAACACAAACCCCACACACAAGTCTGCTGTAACAAGAGCCACCACCATCCCTTCCACTGTGGAGCAGAAAAATACATAGCCACGAGCAGCATGTGCACAGCGTGCCCAGCCTGGCAGCAATTCAGGACCGCAAAAAGTCAGCAGTGAGTTTGCCGGGGTTGTTCTCTTTGCTTGAAGAGAAGCAGAATGCAAGTTGTTTTAGCTTGGCTTGGTTTGGTGGGGTTTGGGGCAGGCTTCTTTTTAAAATATTCTGCTCTAACTCACGAACAATTTAGCTCTTGAAACTGAAATGTTACAGGCGATTACACTACGATATGACCTAAGCCTCACTGTTATTTCAGTCACAAGAAAGGTTGGATTTCATGTGGCCAAGATTACTGAGGTTTCAAGAACATCAGTACCGATGCTCTGCTGAAACTGCTTTTCTCAATATTCCTGTTCCAGAGCCGTAGCTGCAGTTCTGACAGCTCTCTGGGCCTGCTCCAAAGCCCCTGAAGACAACGTTGGGCTCTCCATTGGCAGCCACACATTCCCAGCAGCCGTGTGCCCGGATTGCTGCCGGCACAGCCGACAGCGTGCTATGGGGTGCCTTTGGGCTGCGGCCACAAACTAAGCAAGAAGCTGATGAAACCCACCGGTAAACAACCAAAAAACAGCACTGGAGGGAAGAGGCAGCAAAAGCCAAATGTTGCTGAAACAGCGGTGGGCTCTGACATGGAGGTTTTGGCTGGTAGCGGGTACCAGCACTAAGGGGTGCCCCAGCTCTGGACCCCCACCACATCCCCAGAGCAGCGGGATTGCCTCCGGACCCCAAGGCAGGGCTGTGCCCGGAAGGCTGGAGGTGGCCTAGATGGCTGTGGACAAAAAGTCCCATTGTCCCAGCCCTCAGGAAGGCTGAGGAGGTGTTCTCCCTCTCCCTCTGCTGGTTTGAACCTAAAAGCAATGAGAGATACTCCAGGGAGAGTCTCTGCTTTTGCTCTTTGCTAGGAGTAAGGAGGCAGTGTGGGCAACAAAAAGGTGGGAAAGGAATAAAAGGGGATAAGCAAAGCCATGTCCCCCTAATTCACTTGGTCCTTCTTTGGGGGCCCTGTGTCAGCAAGTGTACCGACAGGCAGTTCCTTTCAGCACTGAAACTATAGCTGGTAGCAGTTTAACTTGGCACTGGGGCACAGAAAATAGGTCAGGTACCTTAAAAAGAGAGAACCCAATCCTTGCTCTCTGAAACCCAAACTCTCACGGCCTCTGGAGAACACTGATACGTGTATTTACATTGCATGTGGCTAGGAGTACACAAGATACTCGACCCATCCAAACACAAATATTCTCAGTGCCCTCTAAAGCCTGTCTGGTAAGTATGGAAGTGTTTCCCACTACAGCACTGCAAGTCCAAGGCCAGCCTACCTGCCCCCTTGTTACCTGCCTGGGTGCCAAGCATGTCACAGCAGCAGCATGACGCAAGCCAAAGGGAGCACCCGCTGCAGCCCTGGCTTCTCTCAGCCTTGCCACAGCCTTCACAAGGGCATTCTGCTCATATCTACACAGGTTGCATTTCGTGCTTTGCTTGTATTTGTGTTGGACATCTTTTCAGAGCTTTCTCTCCCTTTCTTTGTTAGTGATTAAAGATCGCTGGCTGTGGGTGAGTTTGCATTAAATCCGATAACAAGCATGTTTTATTTTTTGTCTTTTATGTAACAGCTTCCAAACAGCAAGACTATCTCATCACTCCCTGCACAGCGGAGTCACAAATTTATCCTCCCAGAGCAGAACTGTTAAGAGCAGACTTTTTGATTTCAAAGAGAAAAAGACCGTGATTTTCCTGCAGCAAAGCCGGAGGTCACAGCTGGGTATGGGACTGGAAATGAATTTTTCTTTTTCAGAGTGTTTATGTTTTGTTTGTTTTTTTGCTTGCTTTACATACAGTCCCAGAGCGGTGAGTGGCACCCAGATCATCTCCATAAACAAATGATCTGGAAAGCAACCTGGCATTTAATTTCCTTAACCCATCAGACCCTCCTCTGCTCATGCAGCAGCGTGCCGGTCTGAAACCTTGCCGCGATATTCTGGGCAGCCCGGAGGGGGGAAGGATGAACTGTTGGTTTTTCTTTCCCACTTTTGTTAAAAGGCACCCAAGCATAGCTCTTCCTATCCTGACTAACCTGGGTAGGTGCCAGATGGATTTTCCCTTTCTCTAGGCAATGGTTGAGGAATTTCAGCTGGCAAGAGCCAGGGCTGGAGGCTTTTCAGTGGCCTTTTCATCCCAGCCTGCCCTTTCTCAGCAGCTAATCCCATCTCTGCCCAGACCCACTATTCGCTGGACTGCACTGCTCCTTCACAATCAGCTTCCAGAGGACTAAATTCTGCCTTTTCCTTATGGAAACAAAGAGATGTATCTGAAAGAAAAGCTTCCAGCCACTCATGGAACAAGGATTTAAAATCCTGAGGCAGTGCCTATGGCAGTAGGGTGGGTGGCTGGCCATAACAGCACGCTGGCCCAGCTCTTAAAAAAGAAATCTGTATCATGCAGTTCTCACTGCTTATCATGGGTAGCTATCCTTAAGAAAACACGATCCTCAAAGATGCTGAAAAGCTCACAGGGAAAAATCTATCTCCTCAATGACTGGAGCATCTCATCCACTTTCCCTCCCGTGCTCTACAACACACAGCGTGACACAGAACATAGCTGGATTTTGCGCGGGACATGAATACCCTCACCCAACCCCATAACTGCATAATGGCTTTCCACGTCAACCAAAATCTCTAGTTGTCTCTGCTTTTCCTAATGCACACTGTAAGCACTCGGGGTTACTTTGCCCAAATTGTAACTCATTCTTCCTTCTATTTCCTATCAAGCTATCGCTCAGAAAACCAAACAAAAAAAAAAAAAAAAAGAAAAAGCACACAGCAGAGCTGCACCTCTTTGACCAAAGCATCCCCTCCTCCGAGGTGTGAGCACTGAAGCACACCATTTGCAACACTGCAGGCTGCTGAGCTTTCAAATCCCTCCACGTACTCAGGAGTTAAGCTCCCCCCAGTGCCCGTGATCTGGGCTATTAACATGCAGCCCACGTAGCACAGCTCCTGTGGGAGAGCATCCGCACACAGCCCGCACACAGCCCGTCAGCGCCCAGCCCTGCACCCGCCTGGCAGCACCTCGCAGCGCACGCATCTCCCCCCCCCAGCCCCTGCTCGCTGCGGCACGCCTACCCGAAAATGGCAGCAGAACCCTAAAGCAAAGAAAGCACTTTGGAGGCTCGGCTTCCCAGCTCACCTGACAGGCGAGTGCCGTGCTCACTCTCAACTGCACTAAGAAAACTCCAAGGATTTCCAGATTCTCAAAAGCATAAACGAGTTTCAGTTTCTCTTTCCTTTAAGAATCTCAGCTATTTGCTCCTTCTCATACGGCAAGAAGTCAGCGCCTGATTTGTGCTGTTAGAGCCTGGGTAGGTTTTCACCATTGGGAAAATATTTTTTAGAGGAAGCAGCTGTCCCCACTCCTTTCTTTCAGATTTTTTCCCTCATCCCTTCCAAGGAAGCAGACGCTAGCACAAACCCAGGAACACCAACTGGCCTTCAGGAAAAAGATGCTGTCTTACTTGCCACTTCCCAGGAAATACGTTACTCTCAAGCACATTTTAATACAGCATTATTTCCCCAAAAGTGCAAATATTTAAAAAAAAAAACAAACCACTACCTCTCTGTGAAACATGTAGCATCTTCAACAAATGGCAACACTAATCCCCCCCACCAGAGCCCAGTCCCAGCATGGTATATCCACTGTGAGTTCCTAAAACAGATCTTTAAAGGTAGCAGAGGTATATATCCATTGTTGGTCTCCTATTTCTTCACGGACAAATTGAGTACGGGTTACATCCCTGCCAATTTTGTTTCCGATAGCATAGGAAAAATACAACTATGACAAATTGCTTTTATTACTTCCTTAAACAAGAACTGAAACTTGTCCAAGAAAGCACATGAAAGACTAACTTGGATGATTTGAGCTTTTGCCAGGTACAGAAGTGATACAATAGTGCAGTAACTTACATGCATACTGATAAAAGAATAATTAACTGGGCTTTGAAAGAATGCTCAATTTTAATAGTACAAAGGGAGTTAATTGGCTCTTTCATTGCTTGCACTAAAAATGAAGCAGATTTTCAACCAAAATCACACATTTCTTATTTTGTGCACGTGCCGTTGTGCTGCCTCATGCCCTAGTCCCGAAGTCCTGTGGCACTCAGAAGCCATCCTGACTTCAGGGGCACTGGGGGGCTGGGAGGGTTCCTCACACCCCGTCTGAGCTGGGGCACAGAAATTAAGCACGGCCTGGAAGAAAGCCCTCCACTCACTAGGCACCAGAACTGTTGCTACAGCAGGGAATCCCTTTTTGTCTCTGTCTTATTTCCTCACCTTAGGATGCAGCCCTACTGCCCCTGAAACCAACAGGAACTTTGCAAGACATTAAAGAGGAAGGAAGCCCAGGTCATAAGGTTCAAGTCATTTTTGTTTGGGGAAATCAAACTGGGAACCAGCCAGCTCTTTCAAGTGACACATGTGGCCCTGGGTATCCTGAAAGCATTGCCATGGCCCCACAGTAGCTGCCTCAGCACTGAGGATGCTGGGGGTGCATGAGCCTGTGTTCACCAGCACAGGTGCCAAGCCAAAGGGACAGCAGAGTGTGGGCTCCTCTACGAAGTGCAGCAGTCTTGGGGCCAGTTCCTGTGCTGGATGACACCGGCTCAGCGGCTCGGCTGCCCTGGGTGTCCCACCGGGGGACCACAGCTGGTGTTCAGCCCCACACCTCATGCATGGCTTTGGTGCTGAGGGAACGCAGCTTGCTCCTCCACCACCTCCCTCCCATCTATTCTAATGAGGAAAAAAGCGCTGCGGCTTGTTTCAAAATCTAACCCAGCGTTCTGGTTCTCTGCAAGCATTCCCATTTAGCCAAATGACACATTCTACCAATGTGGCCAAGAAGAGAGGTGGGTGTGAGGGAGAGACCTACCAATTCATCCATACCTCCGTTTGCAAATGCAGCGCATGAATCTCTTTTACGTACACTACAATTCATCCTCTGTTTACTTTAGATAAACAGAAAAACTCATCGTGGAACACTCATTTTCGCAAGCTAATTGAGAACATTAGGTCCCAACAGATTCATTTAATAGAAATATAATAGGCATTCCTGCTTGCCTTTCATCTCGCCTAGCTGCAGATGCTGACATGAACAGCGAGTTAACCCTGCCTTGGAATTGAGATCCTTTTGCAGTTGATGGTGCCTCTGCTTTGGCTTGCCAACATGGCAGGCTCCCGTCAGCACTTCCCTGCCCTCCGCCCTTTCCCCACAGCAGAGGAGCAGTGAGGAGGGGGCTGAGGGTGAGGAAGCGCTGAGCCCTATGGCCACGCCGAGCCCTGTGGCGTGCAGAGATGGAGGTGGATGGGAGCGAGAGGTTTGGGGCCTGGCTGCCCCCATTTGCGACCCGGCAGTGCCACAAGGCCATTCACGTTCTGACATCAAACACACCAGATTTGCAAGCAATTTGAGATCTTAAATTGTTCATGGATACCAGAACTAGCATTACAACGCTGAACAGGAGAAAACAAAAAAAAAAGAAAAAGAAAAAGGTAATGTTTCATAATGTATGGCATAATGAACAAAAGCCTTTCAGAAAAAGAAACGGTTTTCACTGTGCTAAAGTAACAATCTAGACTTGTTGTAAGTATGTTATTCTTACAAGTAGTTCGCAGTTATTCTTGAAGGCAAGTCTTGGAGTTTCCTTAGCATAGTGCTGCTGGGGAAAATTTTCAGCATGTCCATCTTCATCTCTAGCCTGAAGGGAAATATAATGGCCTATTTAGGGACTTACAAATAATGGAAGGAAAAAAAAATAGCTAAAAGCATAACAGCTCAGATCATTAAAACAGACGGGAATCCCCAAACACAACATTATTAAAGTTTGTTTCAATACACCTTTTAGATACAAGCACCTGGGATGCTGTTTTCTTACATAGCTTAGCTTGAACATGCAAATTCATTGCAGCGTAATCATTAGAACAACAAAAGACAAACCCAAAATGAAATACTTGAGCAGGAAACCGTGAGTAACTTCAGGGTTTCCATTGACTTCATTGCATTTTTCAGGATTACATTGCATACGTACTCGTTTAAACTTTTTGACATGCGTAAGCGATCCCTAGGTAATGTAGTTTCAGTTTAACAGCAAGGCCAAAAAAAATAAATAAGTGTTCATAGTCACAATTTACATGTAACACTATTGCAGACAAACGGACTCCCCCTCCATGCTTAAGCAGAGACCCGAAAGGAGCAATCATGGAGCGAGGACAGCGATCCTTCCATCAAACGCAGCACAAATATTTAATTACGAAGATGCATTGAAAGTTACTGGTTATTTGGAGGTGCACTGTTAATTAAGAAAGCCGAAGTTTAAATGGAGACATTAACAGAGCCCATTAGCAGCACTGCTTGCACAGAGCATTTTCTCCTGATCTGCAGCGTTTTCGGGTTTCGAGCTGAAGCAAAAGGGAGAAGTGGGTGAGAGGAGGAGTGTCAGCAGCGCGCTCATTACACTGTTCATTTGGGTGACACTTGCACTCTGTTCCGCTCTGTCTCATCTGAGCCCTGACTGTTCGCTCTCTCCCTCTCGCAGCCTCCCGAAATTCACAGCTGAGCTGTCTCCCTCGCATATGGCTTGCATATAATTATGCACATTCCATTTTACACTGCATTAAAATGATGAGATCCTGGCTCCCTGCCAGTGTATTTAAATAAGCCCCAATGAGCCGGGGAGGAGGGGATGTTGGAAGGGGCTGAAGGGACAAGGAGGGGGTGCAGTGGGGGCACCGCGTGGTCCCGGTCCCCCTGGTGGGGTGACGGCCGGGGCCGGGGTGCAGCATCCCCGCGGCGGTGGCAGCGCTGCCGCACCGTCCCTCCTCGTGCAGGGCGAGCTGCCTGTTTGCATGTGTCACACCCCCAGCGCGGGGACTTTTTTTTTTAGCGTTGGCATTTGTGAAAGATATTTGCACCTTGCACGCAGCACGGCTGGTTTGCCTGCAGAGAGGCTTCCGCCTCTCCGGCGGAGAAGGGGTGGGAAAGAGGAGCACTGTGGGGATTTTTGGGAAAACGTGACGTGGTTACACCTTATCGGCTACACCAGCTACACCTTGGGTCTCTGTTGGCTGCCTGCAGCCTTAGCAAACTTTGCCCGATGGAGACGATGCAATTTTTAAAAGAGCAAAGTTTGTCCAAAAGCATGCTTCGAATAAAAAATAGCCGCTTGTGTGCATGTCCTAGCACCTTATGGATTTTTAATTTTGCTGCCTCTATAGCTGCAGCGAGGAAAATGTTTCAAATTTTTCCTTCTAACCACAAAGAAGAGGCAAAGCCTTCCCGAGCACCTGAAATCACTTCTATATGGACAAAGGCTTAAGTGTATTCTTCTAATGATTAGCTTGGAGCTGAAACCTCTCCCACACAATAAATTTCTGCATTGAATACCAAGTCCAAATCAGAACATGCTTCATAAAAAAAATGAGATGAAATTGCTCATTTTGGAAACAAACTTGGTCATTTTCTCATCTCGCTGCCTGAATGAAGGAACACGGCCACCTCGCTGAAGCCCTTCCAAGCAATATAGAGCTCAGCATGGGACGGATGCCCTCCCAGCACCATGGCAGTGGGGCGCTGGTGGCTCCAGCAGCAGCTCGGCCCTGCAAAAATGCTTGTGGGGGAAAAAAACCTGCATGCAGCCAGGAGGCAGGGAACTGGCAAGATCTTGTGTGGGGCTACATGGGTGCTCGGAGCGCTGCTGGTGCCCCCAGGCCCTTGAAGCCACGTCTTGGCGTTGCGGTGGATGCTGCGCGCGTGCCTGGCTGCATGTTGCAGCCTGCCTCTGGGGCCCTGTCCCAGCGCATGCACCTTGCAAAGTGAAATAGATAGCACGGTGTTTGTGGTGCACGTGTCAAAACACAGAGACAAAGCCCCACTGACCTTGAGCCGCTCACCAAAACTGCTGGTTCAACAAAGGTGGATCACCCTGCTGCCAGTGACACACTCCCCTCCTGCCTATCCTTATCTCATTTATCTTCAGGTGTCACCAAAATTTCCTTATCTCAAAACCAGTTTAACGGCATACTGCTATCATTTACTTAGGCAGCAGAAGTATACTTAGCTAGCTCCTTTCCACTGGAAAAAATACGTGTTCTCGGCAGCCAGAGCTATTTCCCCAGTTGCCTTACATGAATCCATCACTACCATCTTCCAGCTGTAAATAATTTGTAGAAGGAAATACCCTTACAATGTTCAGTGCTGTTGTAAGTGTATTAAGAGTGGCTCAGAGTTTATCTTGTCACTGTAACACAGTGATACGCCTGTATGTGCGCTGACTCACTCTCTATCACTGCAGCACACCAATAAGCACCTGCCCAGCTCTTCTGCATCTCTGCCTCGCTCCCAGCACGCTGCCATCAGCAGCTTATCCATCAGGCCCCACTGCCACGGGATGCAGGTTGTGTGCTACTGTTCAAAAGGAAGCAGCTGAAAAAGCCAAACCAAACCTGTCAACTCCCTGACTTTCTAAATGCTTTCAAAGCCCCAAATTGTTACAGAAATGCTCTCATCAAAAAGCGCATGTCCAAAGCGCTAGATGTCATTGATTGCATGTACAAAATACATGGCAGGACTGCTCCCAGAGCACATTTTGTTCCAGGTCAGACTCTTACTCTGAGCCTTGGGACCATGGCAAGCACTCTCAGTTTCATCAGCAGAAATCTACTGCAACTTTTGTGTGGCAGCACCTCTCCTGAGACTTCCAAATCCCTCACTGAGCAGTCCCAGCTGGCAGGCAGCCACCTGGGCGGGATCTGGGAGAAGAACCCAGCACAGGGACTGCTGGCAGAGGAGAGCACATCACCCTGGGCGTGCTGATGGCCAGGAAGATCTGTGGAGGAAACTACAGTCATCTTGGTGGGCCTGGCTTGACTGCAAGTTCAGCGTGATGATGGGTAGCAGAGGAAATCATGGCCTTTAATTGCAGGTTAGATATCAGGAAACCCTTCCTAATGATAGGTACAGCAAAGCACAGGAGTAGATTGCCTAAGGAGGCTGTCAAAGCTCCATCGCTAGAGAATTTTAAGAGCAGATTAGGCAAACATCTGTCAGGAATGACACGCAGAGTAGCTCCTGACTTAAGGAAGCGGGATGGATGGGCACATCTTTTCTCTCAGGTCCCTTCCCTTGTTGTTCCCTGACACTGAGCTCTGGAGGAAAATGGCAGGAGGGTAAGAAAAAAAAAGAAATTAAAGAAAGAACGGAAAGAGGGATCTGAAAGGACCTCTCTGAAAATAGCACAGCATTTGATGTTCAATGTGTACTCATTAATAATTGCATCATGACAACTATCCTTGGCTACACAAACTGTGCTATCTGTTCATAAGCCAAGCAGCCTATATTTGTGAAAGATGCCAGTAGTTTGGAAACAGATGATATACTAAGTCAAGATTTCTTTTTTTAACAAGAAGGAGGAAGAACAACCTACAGTAGAAATTCCTCCTCTCCAAAGTGCTTCAATTTCTTCATGAATAGTAGTTTCTCCTCAAATTAAAATTAGTTTGATCCAGACTGGGTATTTCTTAGCTTCAGTGCCTTTTTACACAGCCTTAGTACTGAGAGAGGAAATCTGTGCTTACAGTTTAATATTAGGGGCAGGATCTTAGGACAGCATAAGTCACAAGGCAGCCTGAACAGAATAATTTATTAAGATGGAACATGTTAATGCAAAACTTTCACTAAAATGGGACAATGCATTTGCAATAAAATCCTACTACTTGGTCCACAAAAGTTTAATGCCACTCAACTGAAAACACCTGACATCTACTTTCTAGGAGCGACAGCTGATTGAGTAATGCAGAGAGACAGAATATTAGTCTGCTTACTCAGTATAAAATTGCCATCTAATCTCCCTAAACATCCTTTAAAACGGATGAAACATGTGGCAGTCACCCTTAGACACATTAAAGGCAGGCTGAGCATCTGTGGTAGGCCAAAAAAAAAACATGGAAAGTCAAACACCATCGCTAGAGAAGTGCAGACAACTGCTGCATGGCTGGTGTCCTGTTGCGCTGAGCAGTTCGCATGGCCCTGAGTGCCGTGTCCTGGGGCTGGCTGCAGAGCGGGCAGAGGCCCGCTTCTGCTTTCCCCACAGAGGTTAGCTCTCCAGCCAGAGGGGAGAAGAATTCCTCGTCCTCCAAATGCATCTTGAAGGAAATCCTCGGGGAGACCCTAATCCTTGAAATTCCAGTTCCTGCGGATTGCTGTTGTCCCACATAATCAATTGTCATGGTCCCTGCATTCACTGCACCGGCAATGGTAAAAATAGTACTCCGCTTCCATCTGTTGAGCGTATTCTTTCCAGAAATGTGAACGTACTCACTCAGGCCTGGCCTGGGGCTTGGTGGGAGCACTGCAGCCCTGTGCTCGCAGCAGAGCCCGCCCAGGACCCCAGAGCTGTGTACCCGCGGCACGAGTCCCTCCCTCAGGGAAGGCCTCTGCTAATATTTCACAAGAAGTTTGCACACCACAAGGGTTCCTGGATTTTCCTGAGTCGCAGAGCAACAATATCAGTGAGCTTGCCACCTACCTCAGCTGCACCCAACCCACTAACCTCCACAGCTGTCCTTTTTGGGCCACCCCATGCCTCGGGCCCTGCACAGAGCTCCACAGACCGGGGGCTCTCTGCCACGAGCGGCTCTGAACACGCAGTAGGGGGCTACGGAGAGTCCGTAGGCCACACGGTACTAACTTCCCTCATTTCCAGCTGCTAAAATGCATTTAAAGACAGCTAAAAATACATTAAATACTTTCCTAATGTTATTTTTCCATGTAAGCAACTGCTGTAGCCACCACAGGAATGTTATTCGATCGCCAAGGGGAGGGGAAGTGGTCCATGAGACAATCTGACTGCTGGAGGTGATCTACAAAGTTAAAAAGAAATTGGGAATGTGCCCTCTTGTAACTTCCTTATGAAGTGTGCAGAGGAAAACCAGCAGGGCTTTTCCTGGCTTCTTTTGCTCCCCTGGAGGAAGCCACTGGTGAATGGAAGCAAGGGGAGTGGTATCAACGCCAACGCACAACCTGGGCACTGTGCGTGTGGCTCTGCCCACAGCATGCAGCTGCAGGCAGGACTGTGCCATTTCGGTGCTGGGATCTGCCCACAGCTTCCCACAAAACCTCTCCCTAGCACTCAGCTGCTCCTGGCTCCTATATGTTACAGGACATTACAGAGCAGTACCCTTCAAAGTGAGCAAGGCTGTGCGGTCTCTGAGAAGGAGCAAAGATGTCCTTACAAAGACGTTGTCTGAAGCATGAGCCTAAGGCACAGATCCTTGCAGGCATCCTTGGCAAGATGAGGGGCACCTCAGGAATCCCATCTCTCGGAAAGAGCTGCTGATGCTTTACTATGATGTGTCCATGACAGACAGTGGTGAACCTAGACCCTGCCTGCAACCTGTGCTCAAATTTTAGTTGGCACTTAATTTCTACAACTGCCAAAAGTAAATACAAGTCTGAATACAACAGCACTGATGGCAGACTGGGTTAGAAAAGTGTTTCAAGTCCACAAGTTTAGGAAAAGGGTGGATGTGGAAACGACTTCAGGAGACAGTGATCTGACTGGCGTGATTAAAACTGGAGAAAATGCATCATTCAGAACATCCTGCAACCTCCTCCACTGTGCTGACATAAGAAGTGCTCTCTGACTTTAAAAATAAATGGTCACCAGGTCAAAGCTGCTATTCTGACTGAATCCAGCCCACTCCCCATCACTGTCCCTTTCTGAACAGGTGTGAAAACTCCTGAGAAACAGGCAGTTTCGCTGAGAAAAGCTGCCCCAGAAAAATGCATTGTGACAAAGAAGGAGAAGGTGCCAATCCGTGGAATGCTAGGGCAGTGTTTCTGAAATTATCCTTGTCAAAGCAACTGAAGAATGTCACGTTCATTTTCTTGCATAACTGAAGCACACCAAAAACTTTGAACAAATGTGCCTGAAAATCTGATGAACAGTTATTTCTGCATCTTTTCTTTTTTTTGAATAATGCTTTTCTTCCAAGGTCTGTGGTTCAACTTAGTATGGCTTTGTGTATTAAATTTTCACTCAATTTCATGGTAAAAAATTATCCACCGTTTACATTTAAAATGCAAGCTGCAAATTCTATTACAATGTAGGTAATGTTATAACTGAATCAAAAGGAAATACTAACAACAGTGCTACCCTAATGTCTGCTAAACTCATAACTTTCTTCCTACTGTGTTTAAAACTCACTCAAAACTTACACCAAAAAAAATAATAAAAGAAAGAAAGATTCAGCTTTATGGATTCAGAACACTTTTCTCTCCCCCAGGTTTGTTTCATATCCTTTAGAGAAGAACCCTGATTTCCTGCTGAACTCCTCATCCTTCTGGGAAAAAGTCAGGATTTTCTTTTCATACAGCTTGCAGTGCTGTACATTCAAAGACCCTTCTTCTATCACAGTCAAAAAACACTTGGCCAAAATTGATGATGGATTCCATTTTTGTCATATATCAGGAAAGAACAACTGATGGAACACCAGCAGTGCCTGCTGCCCTGGATCACTGCTGTAATGTGTATGGGAAGGAGTGAAGCACTCAGTAGCTTAGAGACTCACCAGTAGATGATGGTGGCCCAGCTTCCAGCCAGCAGCTTAGGCAGGGAACTACCCTCCTTGCTCTCAAATGAAAAATTAAACCTCCTTTTCCCTTTACATTCCAGATCTATGCACCTTCTCCCTTCCTCTGCTGGATAACAACCAGGCAGTTTCTGTAGCTTTCACAGCATGGTGATATACGGGACGTGTTCAGGTGGCTGCCGCAAAGGCTCATTTTTCAAACTGCACAAACCTTTACCCATACCATAAATTTTTAATAACCAGTTTCAAATTGTCAAAGAATAAATATGATAACAAACACATCACACTGAGATAATCTGAAATAAACTTTGTTTATTGCCCCTTTGAACGTTTCTTCGACAAGTCACAGCTGCGTGGGACCTTCATAAAACTGAGACTGTCCTGCTAATCTCCCTTCTGATTCATGGCAGGCCCGATTCAGAGACACTAATGGACTCTGCTTGACAGTTATTGTAACTTATTCAATACACAGCCTAAAATATAGCCAGGAAAGAAATTAAAATATACTACAGACTTCCCAGCAGGTTCCATTTTGGTAATGGGCAGCTCACACTGGCACAGCCAATCATTTCCAAAACAGTTTCCTTCCCTCTTCCCATTCCTCACTCGTTACAATTTACATGATAAAAGCGTGTTCCAGGGCATTTGGTGTGTTTCACAGCCAAGTAGCTCAGGTATCCTTTCCACCACTGCTATTCCTACCAGGATTCCCAGGCACAGAGGAGAGGCCGCTGCACAGGGCAAGCACACATTTCCAACCAGTCTGCCAGAGATGCAGGGAGGGTGAAAAACAAAACACAACACCCAGGAAAAAAAAAAATCCTTGAATGTTGGTTACAGTTAGCCAAGGCTCACAGACCAAACAAATCGCTGTCCATAATGAATTTGTTTCAATGCATCTGCTTATTTCCAGCTCTGGCATTGTAAGTACCAAAGCAACAATGCAGATTTTCTCTGATTGTAGTATCACATATATGATTAATCATCTTGACCCAGAGCATATTTTTTTTAAAGCAATTGCAGGCTGTTTTAATGAACTCCTCTCCCACTGGCTTTTATAGACTAGTGATGATCAACATACCATTAAGATAAACCTCGTGCTCCAACCCTCCCCTCTCTGACAGCTTGCCTTATTTGCCTCACAACAGTCAATATCCAATTAAGAGACAACGGGTTTGGTCGATACAGAAGATAACAACAAGACTTCAACAGCGGGCAAATTCTACACGTACCCTTTTTCTTAATTCCCATCTTTGTGGTATATAAACAGCTCTGCACTGTGAATAAATGTGGAGAAGGAAAAACAATGGCCAGATCTGGTTGGTAAAGCTTTCCCTTAAATCTGCTGCATCTGTAAGCTACTCCATAATGATAAAAACTGCCCAGAGATCACTGCCAGACAGGCAGGAACCTATTCCCTGGATTTGTTGCGGCCTTTTAAAGTGTGAAAATAGAAATCTCTCTTTGCTTCAGCTATGAGTGACAGATCAGTTGGGCCACTCACATATGAAAATGAAAGGGGCTGTAATATTTTTTAAAGCAATATTTTATGAGCTCAGTTATGGGGGATGACCAGTCTGTCAGGGGGAGCAAAAACTAGCAGGAATGGAGCATAAGCAGGAGAATGGGCAAGGAGAGGGTGAAAAGAAAGGAGGGGAAGCTTTGATACAAGTGACATTTTCTATCATTTCCCAGTCTTTCTCCTGATGATGAATGGCTGCAATAAAGGGTGGGATAGTGGAAGTTACAAGCAAGACAAAAGCAAAACCTGGCTGGTAGTGATGAGCATAGATTATAATTCCAGACATTTCAGCTGGAGGTCAGGGACTTAGGTTACAACATCACCACTGGCTTTAGCTCTAACACCACATACAGCACGTCTCCCTTCCCTCCCCATCACCTTTTTTGAGGTCTTTATTCAAAGTTCAACTTTCAAAGACAGAGTAAAAGGTATATGGTAAAAGATATATAGTACAAACCAGGATTTCCACTCTACTTTAAAGGAGAAGGAGTTATGGCCACAGAGGATGTTATGCTCCTTCTGACAAACAAGATGTAACCCAAACACCTCTCAGCTTGCTCCAAACATAGGCAAGAAATTATTTCTAAATAACATGCCTGTTTTTCCCACCGCCCACTGCAATCCCTTATCACCTGGAGGGGCCCCAGTAACATGTATCATGTCTGAAAACGGGAAACTATCCATTCAAGCCCCTAAGAGAGTTCAGAACGCAGAGGGCTTTTCAGGCAATGGGAGGCAAGCAACTATAATTTATCTTCCCAGCTTGCCTCAAGATTTGAGAAGTCCTATTCTGAGTTTTCTCCTTTCTGTGACAGTTAAGATGAAATCTGCTTAAAAATGCCTTTGTCTTCTCAGTTCCACAGGGAGCAGCTAGAGGGAGATCCTTGGCCAGGTTCCTGTGCTGACAGGAATCCACTTATAATCATCCCCAGCAGTTTACTTCACACCCTTGGGTCTATACCTGACTACAACTTTGTTTTCAACTCTGTGTGTTGTTATATAGAAAAAAAACTACATATACATACAACTCTACCTCTTAAAGATGGGCTTAAAAATGTAGATGCTTCCACTAGAAAAAGGAGCAAGCAGAAACACATTCACCATCTTCTTTACTTTCTGCATTGACTCAAACAACTTGTTTGCCTCCTCAGTCCCTAACCCAACTTGCCTGGCCTCTTACCTCATGCAGAGACTGTGCCTCTCCTGTAATCCTAATTCACTCTTTCCTACTTCTCATCTGCAGCTCCTGCCTTGAGAAGCATCCCTGCAGGATGCACTGGACTCCTGCATGTTCCCGGCACTGCTGTCTCCTCATGTGCATGCGTCAGTCTGTTCACGCCATCCCCACCATTTCAGGTTGGCACCATCAGCTTCTTAACGCTTACATGGGCTTATTCCAGTTTCTCCCATGCTCCCTCACACAACTTCTGCTTGTCCAACACTTCCAACAAATACTTAGACAATAATCCCATTTCCAGCTCTGGCCTTCTTTACTGTTTCCTCACTGCCTGACAGACTGTTCAGTGTTACCTCTAGAGTGTACTCATTGCGTTGTTGGACCAACAGAAGTCCAGCTGGTGGCCTGTGCAGTAGCTCTGCTGCCACAGGTGATCCTGCCACATTTTCCTCGAAGACAGAGCTATTGCATCCACAGGGAAGAAAAGAGATGGGGCTGGGGCATTCCTATGTGCAACTGAGCTGCCAATGAGTGTGCCTGACTCCTCTATTTAAGGGCTTTACTGGAGGCAGCCAGGTGGGCTTGGTAATATTCAGAGTGAGGTACTCCTGGTGTTCCTCGACTTCCAGGCTGTAATGCCAAAGTTTACTCCTTCTGTTGCCAGTGCAGAGAATTATGTATCTCATTTTAGGGCAGAGTTCAGATGACATATTGCAGAACCTGGAGAAACTAGCAGAAATGTGGCCTTTGGCCTTTCATCCTCCGCGTACAGCTCCACTAATTCCCCGTTGTATAACCAAGATGCAGAGGCATTTATCTTGGTCACAGTATATCTTACAGCAGGAGGCAGCAAGGCCTGGGGAAAGCCAATGCTCTTGTTACTACCACTGCACAGAAGTATGAAAGCACCAAGCAAAGAAACAGCTCTAAATTTATTTACACTTTAAGCACAGTGATAATCAACTGAATATTGGTGCTAGACAAAAAAGATATAATTTTCTATTTTGTATCTGACCTCAACAAAATCCAACACCCAATTCTCTTGCTCATATCCAGACTGCTCTGCATCAGGCATTGTAAAGCACCTTTGCAGTTCTCGGAGCACTTCCTCAGCCTGTGACTCAAGCTTCTCTGAAGTGAAGAAAGCACCCGCTTGCCCTGCACACAGCCACCAGCAAAGCTGAGCTTAGACAAAGGCCAGGGCTAGCAAGATATCCACTAAAAGCTGTTCAACCTAACACCAGGCTGAACCTGCAGGCCAACAGGCAGGATGAGTAGTCTGTGCTTCCCAGTGCCACTAGCAGAGGAGCACCATCATGATCCTTTCTTTAGCAACAGCCTGGCCAGAAAGAAGAGAAGATAAGGAATTCTTTTTTCATATTCAGAGTGTGAGTTCAAAGAACAGAATTATAATTCAAATTAATTACACCTAATCATGTAATTAACATTCATGTCATTTTATTACAGGAATCTTCACCATCTATACTGTGAAATGCAACTTAGTGACTTTTTTGTGGGGAACGAGATGGAAAAACCATCTGCCACATCTGGATTGTTTATGTATTAATCGTTGAATTGTTGCTATTATTATTAATCTTATTATCCTAACTGCATGTGTTATGTCTTTTTACAGTAGCATTCCTTCCAGAATTAGACTAGTTCACACAACTCCATTGTTCCTCTTGTTTTAAAAATCTGACATGGAATCACTGGCACCCAACAAAGTGGAAAAGAGCGTTGTGCATGAGGAGCTGAAACATCAGCTGCTTCACGGGAAGGGGAAAGCTATGAGTATTCCCTAACAACCAGCACGTTTTACAGTGCACAGTGGCAGAAAACTTCACATAGCAGAGGCAAGGTTTACAAAATTGGACTGCTCTAAGCCTTTAAAAGCAGGCAGGGTCTCTTTTGAAAGTGTAGGTCATGTGCCTGGCACTGCGTCATATGGTGTCTCTCTTCCGCCATTTGTTTATTTGCTTCTGGCAGTTTTGGCAGTGAGGTATCAGAGTGAAATGCACACCACTCTATACATATGGTGGGAAGAATCTAGTGCATCAGTTGAATGCATACCGTACTGTATACACATTCTGTTTTATCTCTGAGCACAGCTGTGCTGTAAAAGCTTACAAAATGTGAAGCCTTCTGTGCAGCAAAAACATCGACAGGAGAAGCTGGCCTATAACTTATTAGGTTGTGACACAAGCCAAAAAAAGCCAGAGTTAAAGCTGACAACTCCTGGCATCGTGATGAAAAGCAGAGTGGCTCAAGTTAAAGGAGAGTGTCAGCCCCAGCTTGACGTTGCTGCCATGGGTCACCAATGTTTTGTTCTAGGACAATGGTTCCTAGAGCAGGCCCGCGGCCTCCAGCCTGCCGCTGGCAAACGGGCTGGGGAGGGACGCAGGGAGGCTATGGGCACAAACCCAAGCACAGCTCTGGCTCTCCTTGCCCAACACAGTAGCCTTCAAGCTGTGCTCAGTCTTGTGCCTCCTACTCCCCCTACTCCCCTAGCTCTTTGGGCTGAAGGTAGTGGAAACATATGGCAGGAAACTCTCCTGCACTGGTTGGACCAGATGTCTGAGTAGATTTTTTTCCACTACAACCTTGAAACAGGGACTCTCCATTTTAATCTGAGGAAGCACAGTCCCACTGGGTCAGATCTCAGGATGCCTTGGCCAGGCTGGCCTCCAGCAGAGGCAAGTATCGAGCTCTTGAGCGTTACCTGAGGGGCAACGGGCCACGAGTCTTTCCAGGGGTATGGGCCTGCCATGAGGGCAGCAGGAGCGGTGTGAGAGAGGTTTGATAAAGGAGATTGGCATCAATGTCCCCTGCTACTGGATTCTGTAGGTATGTCTTGCTGTACAGCACCAAGCTAGGCAAGATCACAGTGAGCCTCCTTCCCTGCCTTCCGACAGACTCCAAATGTGCGTGTAGGTGTAGGCAAAGGAAATGTGGTGAGTAAGCAAAAGAGAGAAAGGAAACACAAGGTGGGATGGGAGTTTTAGGATGCAGAGGGTCTGTCCTGATAACAAAAACTTGACTGGAGACATCACTTTTCCTCCCCGATCCCATAGGAATGAACCCAACTGCCAGGGCTGTCCTCTGTGCTTCCCCTCCGTGCTGGGATGGACGAAATACGACCCCCAGCTAAGTTTAGCTTGTCTGCCTCATCTCATGGGAGTACATTGCATGGCTCTGCCATCACCCTGTGTCCATTGCCTTCTTTCCCAGCCCCACGGGTGACTCCTTGCCTGTTGCACGGCCAAGGGGAAGAAGCACGGAACAGCAATTTAAGTCTCAGCAAGACATCTCATCCCATCTCCTATCAGAGACATGAAAATGAAATAGAAGCAAGGAAAGGGGAAAATAACAAGTTCTTGCCTCGAGCATTAATTGCTGCTGATGCTAGTTCATTTTCAACAACCGACTTTAATTGCATCTCCACATTGGATAAACCTACTTTTTCAAACGCTATTAAAATATTATTTTAAAATGCATGGCAGCCTCCTCCTTAAAACCAGGCCATGGTCTGTATTCGAGCAAATAGTATCAGAAAATGTACGGTGAAGGGCAATCAGAGGTTTAGAACAACCCTTATGTAAGAAGACACTAAATGACAACGACTTAATCCTTTAAAAAAAAGACGACTGAGAACGAATATGATAGTAGTTTATGTAGCTTGCTGAATTTTATGTTACCAAAAACCAACATTTTGTTTTTGTTACCAAAAATGTGGCAATTAACTATCTATTAACTATCCATTGTTTCTCACAATGCAAAAAGCTAGACATTCAATATTTTGTGAAACATAAACAAAAGAAAACATTTCTTTGCAGAACAAGTCACCACACATTATGCAGACCAAAACTATGCACAAAACCAAAAGGAGGGTGACACATTCTCGAGGGACACATCCACCAGCTGCTAACAACAATGCTACAAACACTCCCACACTTGGATAATTTCAAGGAACTGGCTTTGATGCGCAGAGCCATGAACCTTGCCTACGGGATGCAGGGGATGCCAGGCCGACCTCAGTTGGAGGTTGGGATCGTTCCTGCTTCTCTGCGTCAGGCTCTAGGAATTTGTTTTGGAGATGGCAGCAGGATCTGTTTTCAAATCTCAGAAGTAATCTGTGGAAATTCATTGGGGCTGTCATTTCTACCTCCAGAAAAAGGTAGATAAATCATTTCTGAAATTGGTGAGAGACTTTCAGAGACAGGGGTTGAGTTTAACACGCACAGCAAGCACGCCTGGTTACACTGCACATTGGACAGGAGACAGAAGGGCCAATGTGAATCTCCCAATGGCACTCGACCGCTTTTCTTCTAAGCACTCTAGGAAAGGTTTATCATTAAAGGGCTCTTGGTAAGCTAAGAGATCACAACTTCTCTGGCCTTCCAGATGTCTGCTCACACCACAACAATTTTTTCAGGTGTTTACTTCTGTTGTGAGAAAGCTCAGTGTTCTTGAAACTCAACAACTTTCAATATCCTAACTTGGGCCAGAATGAGAGAACTGTACTTCAAACCCACAGAAACTGACCTGGAAGCTTGCAAATATATTGAGAAGTAAAACAGAGATAAATTTCATTCTGATTTCTACTTTTCCTTTCTTCTACTTTTCCTGCATTTCTGTGTTCCATTGAATGGCTATCCAGAAAATCAACTTAGATTGTACTCCTAGAGACACACAAATTAACCAGAAACGTCATCACTCTCGTGACGCCTTTCAGGAGAAGTTTATATCTTTCTCTTCCCATCTAGGGAATGCAGAGCTGCTCAAGGAATTCAGACAATTACAAAAGAGCATCCTGGTAAACATCACCGTTGGAATGGGAGCTTGCTGAAGCATTACCAGTTACCCAGGCACTTTCTCTGTCACGAGTGGGAGGGGAAAGGGAAGTTACAGATGTTAGGAAATGATGTTGTCCAGACACATAGCAGGACCTTTAATTTTTTCTTTATCAAAACTAGGATTTATTTAAAAATGAAAATATCAGCCTTGGACACATTTAATAAATTTTTATGATACAGCTTTAATAGCTACACTACCAGGTCTTTTAGAACAACCTTCAATAGCCCCATAGGTTTCCATGACACCCCAAAACCCCCAGCCTCTTGCTACCATCAGTCACATGTTATGACAACAGTTGGAATGGGGAATATCAGCACAGAGCTATGGAAATGAGAACACAGTGATGAAAAAGCAAAACCTGCAGGCTGTGCCAAGATGTGCCATTTCTCTTTAGGTAGTTTGGAGGAAAGATGCAGCAGCCTTGACATGTGCATCTATGTGCAGCTGAGTGTGAATCCCTAACTTTAGTTCTGCTGCCCCTGAGAAGGAATGGGAAACTTCGAGTCAACTCTCCACATGCTACAACAACTGAGCTGCTTCAACAGAGGCTGGAACTGCCACATGTAGCCAGGGCTGGTCAAATGCTCCAAGAGCTCAAAAAGTCTGTGTGTTTTTTATTCCCTTTTTAAATCATTTTTCATCCTGCTTGGGCATTAAGAGCTGGCTGCTGTCGAAGGATCACTGCAGGAAGCAGAAGGATTTTAAGAACAAAGCTGAAAAGGGTTTTTCAACAACCCTTGTTGGATCAGCTAGATCAGACCAACTTCCATTTTTTCCACATCCTTGCTCATCTCCCCACACACCAGGGAAGACCTGTGTTATTCTATGGATTGACTTATGTGGAAAACAGAAGAATAGGGGGCACAAGGTCTAGGGCTCAGCAGGATACCAAACTGCAATACTCACAATTAAACTGACAGGCTCGATGGCAGGGTGGGTTTAAGGAACAGCTGGAATCTGATGAGTTAAAATCACTTCCTGAGAGAAAGCTGATCAGGAGAGTAAATCTTTCATGGATTACATTCAATTAAGAGCTTTCACATCATTCAGAGACAGCTAGAAATCCAGGCACAATATAAGCTAAAAATAATTGGGTTCTGGGTTCACCCACCCAGGCTGAATGCACAGACTTCTGGAGTTTGCCTGCCTGGCTGGCTATTGACTTGTGGGGATCAATGTGAAAACACAACCAATGCTTCTGGAAAGAGGCTAAACCCTTAGTGTCCCTCCGAGGGGATCCCCCAGTGATAACAAAGCATGAGGGTCTTTTGTACTCATTACATCTGATATGCAGGAGATGGGCTGATTTCTGAAACCGGCCACTTGACAAGAAAGGCAGGGGAGTTCTCTGCTCCTTTTAGCTGTGGAGCACACAGTGGCCAAGCAGACTCCACAGGAGTGGACGTCTTGCTTTGCAAGGGCTCCCAGGATGTGCTCTAAGCAAATCTGAGACTGCTCTCATGGTTTGAGATCAAGACTGTGCCACGAGATTTCATGAAACAGTGGAGGCAGAGAAGCAGGTCCTGAACTCCTGGTGCAAAACAAGCCGACAACAGGTTGGAACCACGTCCCTTGGGAAAAGCATTTAAATGTGACTGATTCTATAATGCAAGTATCTGAGATTAAGCAGTGACTACAATTATGGTTTTTACACTGTTGGTAGTGGAAAAAAGGCAGTTGTGTGCATGTTTTTATAAATGGACTTAGATACACCTGCTTTGTCAGCACTGGATGCCTATAAAGGGACAGACTGAAAAGTGGACCTCCTGATTTTTTGTTGAGTAAAAGGAAGATCATATAAACATGAACATGAGGAGAAAGTCACAACAGCTCTTTTGTCCTTTCTGTCAAGGAGTAAGCAGCTTCCTTCAAGCCAGCCAAAGAGACCAGCCCTGTGGCACCAGCACCACCTTGGGCAGCCACTGCATCAGATCCGCTCAGCTTCACTTTTTGTTAAAGCAGTGGCTTTAGGGGCAGTGGGGCTGTGCGTTCCTGTCTGTCTTATAAGATCAACCCGTGATTCAGAAATTAAGCTGCGTTTTGTCACTCCTGATAACAAAAACCCACATGTCAGACTTTCCTGGCCATTACCCTGATGATGCTAACTGAGGCAGGAAGCCATCTAGTCCTTCTCAGCCGTGCAACAGGGACAAGATGTGTTTGGGTCAGCGCAGGAAGCATGCACAGCATACACAGTTGCTGTGGCAAGCAAGGAGGTGCCATCTCTGCATAACCACCCTCCAAAATGCACTCGTTTTAAGCAGAGGTCGCTTGCCTCTGTCCTCCAAGGATCAGGAGCTCTGTGACAGAATTATCCCCAGGAAGGACACAGGATTAGAAATGGGGGCAGGGATTTAGGAAGCTGAGAGGGTCCCTAAATCTCAGAAAGTGCTCCCTTTCCCAAAACAAAAATCCACCATTTGGGCCTTGAAATCTGAGACCCATGATATGAACACGAGCTTTGTCAAACCAGCCGGGTTTTCTGCAGCTCTGACGAGGAATTTGGTGCAACAGCTCGTGAAAACAGGTGGTGAGTGTCCAGTTCAGATTTGGATGTGGCGGACTATTGTACAGTTCCCATGTTCCCACCCCTCACGCTAGAATTTCTGTGTCAAAACAAAACGGTCAGTGTAGCAAACAGACTGAACTACACCGAAAGAGCCACATCTTTCTAACTACAATAGCTGAGAAATACACGAGGTCTCTTTAAGATTTTAGTATGTAAAAAAGAACTGAAATGTTTGCCATTCTGCTAGCAAAGTACCAGCTCTGCAGCTTGTAGGATTATTTTGCGACTTGCTTTTTCATTCCTGGGTCACGTTCACCGCGAGGCAATGTTAAAGAATAAGCCCTTCTCTCTTTCGAAGAATTGGTTTACTTCATTAAAAGCTCAGCCCTCTTTGCCAGCTGAACTAGCTGCTTTTGTATCTGTCTCTGAAATCATTAAAAAATGTGTCAGGCTGAGAAAGAGGTGTTTTTCCCAGGTATTCCTGAAAGCTGCTGAGTACTCCGAGCCAGCACGACAAAACCGGGCGGCACCGCTCAGAGCACTTGGTTCTCCTCACAGAGTACCATTGTGCTTATTTAAAGAAATAATCCTCACAAAGCTCAAATAATTATTCAGCCCAAACAGCCCACAGCCAGTGAAACAGTCTTTAGACAGCTGTCACGGCTCAGTCTTCCGGAAGCTTTGATTTTAATGAAACTCATTAAGGAAAGAAATTAACAGAAATTAACAGGAAAACATCATGATTTGTCTTGTTTCAGAAAGCTCGAACGGAGACAAAAGGCTCCTTAACGTGACACGTCATTTGACCAGTTGCAATTCCCTGTTGTGCTTAGTCTTGCACGCTGAGTAAACAAGTCCTGAGTTGCTTATGCTGCAGCTCCACAGTTTGGTGCAGCGAAACAAACATGGTACATGAGAGAAGGCCGGCCCTGTGTGCTGTGGAGCCTGCGGCCAGCACCTGCACACCGTGCGCTCGCACCAGCACACGGGAACGCTCGAGGTAATGAATGTGCTACCTGCAAATAACCCCGGGTAATGAAAGATGAAGGGTAATAAGCTCTCTGGAGAAGGCAACAGTCTTACAGATAGTTCATGACAACTGTTTCTTTCTGCAATGCACTTCAATGGAGGGAAAAAAATAACACTTATCTTTTCAGGTAGGTATTAGGTATCTAAGTTCTCTCTGATTTCCTGTCCAGAAACACAAAAAGAACCATTTCACTCTGGGTTTTAATCTGAGTGGAACTGACAGAGGAGCATGCTGTGCTGTGAGCGGCTCAGAAGGTCAGAGATAATAAAACTGAGGTATCTTGGTTTACTGCCCTCAGCATCTTCCCTCCCAGGAGCTGGAAGCTGCTTCCTGACTGAGCCTGCCTCCCTGCCCAGCCCTAGAACGTGACGCAAACCGCCTGCACTGTGGGCTATGCTGCTGCTCGACGAGGATGCCTGGGCTGAACTCCTGCCACCGAGGAAGCCAGCTGAGGTTTACCCTTGAATTTTGAAGGGACCACAATTTGGAACCCAAAGAGCTGCAAAAGTAAAAGGACCAGGAGGTGCACCCAGGGGGAAGCCCAGGAGCAAAAGGGACATGGGAATCCACTGAGCACATCTGTAATTTTAAAATTCCCCTGGAGACGCCCTCTGCTCCTCACCAAGACCAGTGTTTGATGCAGAAATGTAGGGAAAAACTACTAAGAATTCATTGAAAACATGTAAACAAAAGTATTATACACCAGGCATTTGCTCTCAAGGCAGACCATGTTACTTTGCCATCATGTTATGAATCTACTGACAGCAACAGGGACAGTCACTGGCACCTCCTAGCATGAGGAACAAGTATCAATAGACGTTAAAAGACAACATAGTATTTCTGGGGGGAGGGGAAGCCCTTAGTTACATGGAATTTTAAAAGTTTTTTTCTGATTTCCTGCTGAGTTCCCAGTAAGCGCTAATGGCATGCAGAAAGTGCCAGGACCCGCTAGGGTGGATAAAAAGAGCCGCTGTCACAAACGGGAAGATCTAGTGGGCATGCAGAAGCCGGGGGCAGGAGGCAGAGAGGAACAGGCAGAGGAAATCAAGACTAATGGAAATGTTGCTGATAAAGTAGAAAGTGCTGAGTCCTTAGACAAAGGAATTTTGGAGAAACAACCAACAGCAAAACGACTCTCATCCAGTTCATATAAATCCTGAACGATGACACAAGCTGTATAGGATACAGTTTTGGAAACTGGGTCCTATCCAAATTGCCCCAGTGTCAGAATAACCTGCGTCTGCCTTCACTGGAACCACCCCTGCCTTCTTCTTCCTTTATCTCAGCTCACTGGGAAATGCTCCCCTCCCTTTAAGTTCGATGTTTGGCAAAGGGACGTACACTGCTTCTAATCAAGAACACCAGCAACATCCCTCATACTAACAGGTCCATGCCTAAAGCAATGGCCCACTTGTGAATACAGCTGCTCCAAAATAAATAGTTAATCTATTAAAATCACTTGAGATAAACTGATGAGAATGACCAGAATTCAACTCCACAGCCTACACAGTTCATGCTATATACCAACTGGGAAACTTAATTGTGAACTTTTACATATTCTGTTAAAATGTCTGGGCTTCAAGAAGGAGTGGAGGAAAGCTTTCAAAATACACCAGAAGAGAGTACCTCCTTGCAGTCTCACAGGCTATTTATCATATGCTTTTGTCTATTCCTGCCATAAGAATAGACTAGGATTAAACTGAACAACAATTAAACCCTGTTGCAATGCAGGGAAACGCCTGGATGGCCTCCAGGAGGTTATTTCTGCCCTAACTACTTCTATGTTAGAGCCATTTTAGGAACACGAATCAGTGGAGAGGTTAGGAACGACAAATCCTGGACATCAGACTGCTGCAGATTCACCAGCTTTCTGAACTAGCAGCAGTGCAAAAAGGAATCCCCCTCAAATTATCCTTCTCTCACCTATATTGCCTTCTCCCTGACTCCGAGAGGGCACTGTGTTTCTCTTCCACTGGCATTCTTCCTCATGTGATGAATGTATTGCATCAGATTATTTACTTAGGCCTGAAGACTATCCTACGTGTCCTCTACCACACAAAAATGTCATGTATAAATGATTCAGAAGTACATGTTTTATCCATTCCTACTGTTTAAAATCATGTCAGCCAAATGCTGACTGCTTTTCTGCCACTCAGCTCGGGTCTCCTCCTGCCTTCAGCCTGCCCAGCAGCAGGCCACAGACGACGAGTCTGTCCCAACCCACCTCTAGCTGTGAGCCCCGTCACATTTCCTCAGAGCTGAGGTGTTCACAACACCCACAAAAATCAGATTGCTACGATATGGCTCCTACATGTTGCTTCTGCTATTGCGGTTAGCAGAAACTACTCCATCAAAATTCTTTTGCTATCTTGATTTGCTTTCATTTATTCTGGCATGTAATACACTGTGCGTTTATAACATTTATTCACAATAGCTATTTTTAAATTGCTTGCACTTCATCAGGTTTCCTTTTACATCGTCCCCTTTTTTATTCCAAGGAGGGCAGATTTATTCACCTTCTTATAAAGGAAGCCTGGAATCCCATTGATTCCTCCGCAAACCTCCCACTGCCCAAGACCTCCACAATCGAAACATTATGTCCTTTACTCCCCGGCACTTCTCTCTCTGTAATCCCTACCTCTAATCTGCGTGCTGCTGGAGTGCTCCTCCGGCAGCACCTGGTGACCGTCCTCCAGCAGTGTCCCTGTGAACGCCCAGCCACCCACCAGGACCGCTCCAGCTCCGTCTTTGGGAGAGGTCAGAGTGTCTCTATGGTGCAGACACGGCATGCAGTGGGTACTGGCCCACTTCAGTCGCTGTTCTCTCTTTTATGAAAGCCTCCCCAGCTCAACCAAGGGGGCCTGGCTGCTCTCTGGAAAAAGAAAAGACACTCATACCAAGAAACTGGTACCAAGAACACACCAAAGCAACCCAATTCCCCTCCTATTTATACTGGAAACCTAGGACTTTGCCGTCACTTTGGCTGTTACTGAAGAACCCGTCCTTTGCTTTCAGCCACATTTATTGCTGACAAGAAACAGCAGCCCAAACTTTTCATTTCTCTCTTCTGAAAAAAAATGTTTTTCTTCTGAGTTATAAAGGATGAAAATCTTTGAAAACTTAGCCGGCAGGTTTGTGGATGAAGCACTTTAAGTACAAAACAGAAAGCATCCTTCCCATGGTCCTTTTTATGAGCGTATTTATGGGACATTTTCTCATTCTGGAAACAACAGCATGTGGCTACTGTATCTAAAGTCTTCAGACCAGATTTTCCACTATTTTACTTCAGTTTTATAAAAGAATAATTTAACCAATAGCTATGGGACCACTGTATTGTAAAGTTGGGTAATCCCATGGAGAATTTCTGTTTCAGTGCCCTTACTGTCACTTTCTGCAAAAAAATACCAAGCTCAAACACTACACGAGAGGCTATTTTTGAGCAAGCATTACACACATTGAAGTAGCTCGTGACAATTAACAAGTAAAACACAAAGAAAATGGAAACACTCAGAGCACCTGGTTTCATTTATGCCTGATGATTTGTGTGTGTGGATGCTAGGGATGTTGGTCAGCAAGGAGGATTTCCATAAAACCACAGAAGTGCATTACACCTGGCACAGGGCTTGCTTCACCTCAGGAAATGCGCTGTGACTTAGTGGAGGCTCACTTATGTCACTGCCATGATTCTGGTGGGCAGAGGCCTCATTTCACGACAAGACCCTACCTCATGTTGGGACACCTGTGCCCCAGCAATGCCAAACATGCACATCCCTTCCGTTGGGCTAGTTGGAGCCTGCTAAGCCTGGAAAATGTGTTTGTGCATGGCTCTTTAGCAATACAGCATGCGCAAAGCCTGCTAGCTTTCTTCCATAATATTTGCAATTGCTGATTGTTATATA
The DNA here is from genome assembly GCA_013396635.1 of Penelope pileata. NCBI lineage: Eukaryota > Metazoa > Chordata > Aves > Galliformes > Cracidae > Penelope > Penelope pileata. Next base: position 1,093,248 of record WBMW01003369.1, read on the forward strand.
TTAACCCACAGTCTCCATTTCTTCCATCCATTGTAAATGTAGTGCTGTTGCCACTTGCTCTGTTAGGCTCAAATTAATGCATCAGAGGCATGTAATTTATGCATGCTATTTTGTCAAGACTGTTTGTATGGAATCTGCTCTGGAGAGGCAAGCTGCTCTCTACTCCGTGGCCAGAAATAGTATCTTCCTTTTTTTTTTTTTTTCCCTTTGGTGCCATGGATCAAGGTAACTTCAGAGCAGCCACCAGGAAATCTCTGATGAGATGGAAATTGCAATGTTCCGTGTTTTATGTGTTTTCAGGTGAAGAAGATTTGTGCGCATGCAGAAGCATGACAGCGGTATAATGGAAGGAAACCCTAGATGACATGGATGTCTGGGGGATGCCATTGTCAGGCCAGCCACAAGACCAAGGACAAAGGACTGATTTACTCAGTTAGAATATGGCTGTGCATTTCTAGGTTTTAGAAATGACCAAGGAAACCAGCCTGCCCGTCTTTCCCAGGAAGCAGTGTTACAACTCAGACAGCTTGTTCCACTTAAATGCGCCCTGCTGCAATAACAGAATTACTTGGGAAATGAAGACACAACATACAGTCTTTTCTTAGTGCTTTACAATTCTCAGGTCAAGTGCTAATACATACTACAGAGCTCTCCCTGGCAAGTATTGTTAGAGCTGTCATTAAAGACCTCCAAAAGTCTTAACTGCGCAATTGAAAATGTTTCCAAATCCTCTTATCCCAAACATAACAAATCTCACTGTTGTTAAATCTGATGTTTTGTAAATTTGATACTACTTGGCTTATTGAGGGGGTTGGAGAATGTTTTTGTGCAATAGCACAGATCTACAGAAAAGGAATAATGCATCTCTGCGGCAAGGGAGGAACGCAGATCGCTGGGAAGGGACTTACACAGAGCGATGGAAAAGGAAAAATCAAAGGTCGCCTCTAGTACAGTGCGAAGATGATTCTAGGATTAAAAGGCACAATAATGCCACCCAATTACAGCTCTGTCTAGGTCATGCGCTATGCATAGCAGAGAGAAGTAAGATGGCAGATACCCTGGGTTATTTTAATTAATTTAATCATGTGACTAATTGGTCTCCGCTGGGTTTCTGTGGTAACTGCTTCCTAAGTGCTGATGGGCAATTGTGTTAAATGTAGCTTGGAAACTGCACGTAGGGTGCAGTGCCTTCTAGAGAGCAAAGGGAATTGTGCAGCTGTGCTCGGAGGGTGCTCCTGCTGGGGCTCTGATTATCTCTGAGCAGACTGCTTCCAGCTGTACTGTCCTGCTCGCTCCTCCACAAGCACGCTTCCCCAGAGGACATGTTTATGCGCAGAAAAGGCATTAGGCTTCTTCCCCTCCTGCATGAGAGCAGAATTCCTGCAGGGCTACGTGAGGGCGCACGGCCATGGCAGAGCACATGCCATGTGGGAACAAAGGGGAGCAGCCACGGAGCCCGGCATGCGCTACCACAGCCACTCTGCCTGCACAGAGAGAGGCCCTGGACAGCGGGATTGTCATCTTGCCGGTGGCTGGCTGCGAGGGGAAACCCATTACTGAGCCCAGGCAAACACAGCATGCCAAACTGCTTTTTCTGACTGCTCTTGCACCTCGTGTTTTATTCATGAAATCCCTGCATCCACACAAGCAGCACGGAGTGCTGCAGAATGGCACAGAACGGGGCTTAAAACTGGCACATGGGCTGATGACTCTTAAAGTCATTCCTTGCTCCATGAGCTGAGTTTCGTGCCACCACGAATAAGGAGCTGTCATCCTTCTGGATCCAAACTTACACCCTCATCTCCTCACATGATTAATGTAACAGTACGAGTGGAAAGATGATTAGTAAGAGCAGCCTACATTCCAGTAATCACAATTGCACATAAGAAATGACTGTTTAATGGGGTGGTAAGTTAAGTCCTGTTAAGGGCACGGAGAAAAAAACAACTGCGAATCTCCACGGTGCCTTTCAACAACAACAAAAAAAGCTACAAAAACATCCATAAGGCAATACAAGACATGCTGCAAATACAGAACACAACATGGAATGGTGAATGCTGTACCTTATCCTAACCTCGCCAGAGAAAAGGCAGAAACAGGCTAGGAAATACAGCAAGACACAGCCAGAGAGAGGTTAAAAGTTTGGAAGCTGTGTTGTGAAGGCTAAGAAGGCTCAATTTAATAGAGCAAGAGAAAGGATAAAGCAGAATGGTGAAGGAGAAAAATGTGCATTACCCCACTGCCTTGGGCAACTGCAGAACGAAAGGCTATGCAGCCTGAGTAAGCGCAGCACACCTGGGCTTTATTTTATTTAGTAGAAACTAGGTTAAGTTTAAAGTGCCTTACACAGCTTTATCAGCAAATCACACTAGTTGTAGATGGTGAAGTACACAGACAAATACCTAAAATTCCTCATATTCTCTGTTAAAACGTCACCAGTGTCTTGTATTTTTGTATTCAATTATCGTCTCACTGGCATCAATGGAAACGCTGCCCCTGATATCAGCACGACCAAAGGACCTCCTTTGTTTTGACTACGGTGATCAGCGCCTTACTGCATATTCTGTTCTGCAATTTAGACCGAGATATTCCAACCTGAGTTCAAGGCTAAAGGAACAAAAGCTCAAAACAGCCCCATTCAGCAAGCCACTGCGAGCAGCTGCCTGTAGGAAATCAGTTTTAGGAAACACCTCACAAACTATGCAATGTGCTCTAATACCTGCAGTTGCGTTCTTTAGAAAAGTCTGGCATAACAAAGGTGCCTGCACGTTGCATTTTATACTGAAATGTCCAGATACAATGAATTAAAATCAGTTCTACACAACAATCTCACATACTGCCCTAATCTGCTTACAAAAAGACTTCTATACTTCCTATATTTGCATCAACAGTGTTAGGAAATGCTGGAAATTTCAAAATATTTCAAAAGAATAGTGTGATGACAGATAACTGCATTATGAATTTTAATGAGAGACTTGAGGATAATTGCAAGTGAGGCAAAATATTTTCACTTCAGCAATAACATTGAAAATTTTTCCAGCGACACTACAGCAAATCCATTGCTTCTCCAGAATATGTAAGAAGTAAATGGAGCTATCACAATACTGGGCCAAAACCACAGCTCCATCGATATTAATAAAGCGATGCCTGCTCACACCAGCTATGCATTTGGCTGACCAAACGGGACACTTCCATTTAGATTGGGACTGAGTCACTGAGCCCCTCAGGCTTGCTATGCCACCAGTGCAACCAGACTGCTTGGAGGACGGGATCTCGCCTTACTGCTCAGACCATTTGTCCACCCAACCTGGCAAATGGCACCTGACAGCAGCCAACACCTGAAGGAAGGAGTGAAAAATCCTATAATTTTTGTGGTTATAGGACACACCTGGGGCTTGACCTGGAAGGCAGTACTTCTGGCAAATGAGGTTTGGTTTCTGCTCCTGTCTTGCCTGGCCTAGCTATGTGTTTTCCTAATAATCACCAGTTTTAACCACCTTGGCTGTGCGTTTTTAACCCTGCCCATTCACGCTGCTGCTCCTTCCTCCATCTGTATCCCAACCACGTGGCCGCCTTCTCAGCAGCCCAAATGCTACAGACCCCATTCATGGCTGCTTCACTACCACTACATCCCCATGGTCCGATTTATTACCTTTAATTAGCCTCAGCTTCAGCCTGTTGTCCAGCTTTTCTCATTCCACTAAGATACTTGTTTCAGGGTTCTTTGGCTTTTTCTTTCCCTAGATATATTAACTTGCGTTTGTCAAAGTGAAAGTAATTTAGTTGCTTTTTTTCATTATTTCTAATTCCTCCGGAGAGTTTCTTGGTATCTGCAACTCCTGCTAGCTTCGTACCATCTGCAGAGTTTGTGAACACGCTGCCTGCTCTCTCCTGGAGATCACTAATGAAATAAGACCAACCTAACGTACGTCCCTCCAGTCCTTCTCTATCCATAACCTGATATGCTGCTCTTTATCACCACACTTTGCTTTATTCCTTGAGCCCATTTTCAGGCCACTCGACAGTGTTCACATCCAAAGTAATTTGAATTAATCTGAGGATAAGATTTCATGAGATGCTATTTCAAGTGCTTTACTAAATTCTAAATCCATTAGAACTTCTAATTTCCCTCCCTCAGCTAATTTCTGTGTGTGTATGTACATACTAACTGTGTTTGTTTGGTGAAACCTCTGCACTCCTCTGTTACTCCTTGTTGCCCACAAGGTTTTAACTGCAGAAAGTGAGGATTTGGTTAAGTGGGTTTTGTGTGTTGATGTATTTGGTTTTTGTTGAGAAATTCAATTTTTTTCTAAAAACAATTAATTTTTCTGCAGCAAGTTGAATTAAAAAGTTTTGTCACGCACATAAAGCATTCCTCAGCAGTACAAAGTAATTTTTGCATTGGCACTGCACTCGGGTCCTTTGGATTGCGATCAGCCTCGTGTTTAAATGTCCAGCCTCATATGGAAATGTGGACCGATGCATGCTGCCATGCCAAAACGCATTCATTGGTTGCATCAAACTACCCATAAACATCAAATAACCCATCAGAAATAAACAACCTTATACAGCAAACGTGATCTGGAGCCCAAATAAGATATGTTCACCTCGATATCTTGGTCTACTTACAGCAGCCAGTGTTCTTCACGGTGTCACAACCTTCCAGGTCATGTCTAACCAAAAGTTACCTTATTCTGCCATTACACCAATAAAATAAAAGTTATTTAGGAACTCTCAGCTTCATTTCTGACACCCAAGAAGAAAGCAGCCTTCTCATCTCTTTTTCTTTCTCCTTTTTCTTCTTTTTTTTAAAAAAAACACCATACAAATGACTTCCAAATTTTCAGGAACAGTTGCTGGTTTTAATGATATATTGCAGATCCTTGTCAATATCTCTGCTGCTTCACACTTTTATTTCCTTAGGAACACTCGGATGAGTACCATCTGGTCCTGGTGATTTACTGCACTCGAGTTGCTGAAGTTGCTCCATAACTTCCTCCTAAGAGACTTCAATCTCTGCTATAAGGCCACACTCTGATTTCCTGCGAAAAATGTCCTTGGAACAGGAATTTCCTCATCATCCTCTGTGGTGAAGGTGGACACAGAAAATTAATTTAACTTTTCTGCTGTTCCACTATTTTCAGAAGGGGCCAGGGTCACTGCTGGGTAGCTATGGGAGCTGGGGACTTACAAAGGGGCTTTTCTTTTTTCCTAGAGATGCTTTTTCTACATCTTCTACTGCGCTGTGTGCATGTCTTTCCAATATTTTCCTTATCTCTTTATTTCCAGTGTGCACTTTATCTCATAGACATTTTGTTACAACTGACCTGACCATGTTTACGGATATTTTGAAGGAGGAGCTTTCTCTTTAAAAAGTCACACATTTGGTATTTCTGGTACAAGTGTGCCTGGGATCCCACTGGCATTTCCACAGTTTGACAACCACACTTCTAATTTGGAAAAGAACGTTTTTTCCACTCTCGCTGTGTGAAAAACCACAGAAACAATGCGAAAGCAGACCACGCGCAAGATAATACTGAAACAGCCTGTACACAATGTACAGTCAAACACGCTCAGGGCCAGATCCAAAGCTCAGGAAAATCAATGGGAAGTCACCCACTGACGCCGATGGAATTTGGACCAGGCCCAAAGTAAGTGCACCGAAAAGCAGAATGAAGTTTTTGTCTCATCTCTCAGCTACAGTAATCATAGGTGTTTTTTGCAACAGTAGTAGGTAACAAATTTTCCAATAAAAGTGTGATTTTATGTTGACAGTGTCCCTTTAAGCTTATGCACTTCTTCACAGAACTATGCCAGATTTACTCTCCCCTTTCTACTTCTTCCTTGCTCAGAGGTATACGTACCATCTGTGCATCTAATATGGTGTTCTTAAATAGCCTCCAGAGTGATTCAATGCTTCTTTTTTCCTTTTTTAAAACTTTCTCTCGGTTAACCCTTCTCCTTGTAATTTCAGAGCCTTCTACTTTAGAGTTCCTCATCCTCTTTTCCCTCAGGATGAAGTTACCATGGAGGAGCACTGAAGTCAGGCGTGAGGTCACCTGTTGTTTTAATGTCTATGCATTAGACAAAACCCAGCAAGGGGTTAGTTGCCTTATCAAGGCATTGATATTGATAAATTGCTTCCACAAAGGGAGGTATAACACTCAAACATTTGACAACAGTCAATTAAAACTGGCCATTACTACCAAGCCATGCAAACATTCAAGTCCATTTCCTCATAGAGATCTAAACGTCAGTCTCCTTTTTAAATCTCTAGATCAATCTTTTAAGATGTATATTATCAGACTTATCACTGAAAGTGTTCAAGGCCAGGTTGGACGGGGCTTTGAGCAACTTGATCTGGTGAGAGATAGCTCTGCCCGTGGCAGAGAGGTTGAGCTGAGTGATCTTTGAGTCCCTTCCCAGCCAAACCATGCTGTGGTTCTGTGGTTCTAAGAGTTCTCGGCCACCTGTTTTGGTGGTGTTGTGCAGCACAACTGCAAAAGCCTGGAGGCTAAATTGAAAATAGTAAGATTAATGGGGACAGCGGTTTTGTTTGGTTTACAACTCTGTGGGTTTCCTATTTGATTTGACAGCCTGAATTTCAGGAGAGGAAAGGGCCACAGGCACGTGAGACACTGCGCAGCATTTGGCCGCTGCTAATGGGGGGAGCTGAGTCCCTCAATGCCGTTGCATGCTCCCCGGCATAGCTGCACTGGGCGGTTACGCTACGCTTAAGGTCCTTTCCCATGCAAAGCCCAGCAAAGAGCCCTCTGCTCTGCTCTCGGGGCAAGCGGGTGGCGATGGAGCCAGGTCTCCCTGCCCAGGCCGCGTGGGCCCGCAGAAGGCCGGGCCAGCCCAAAGGCCTGGCCACCACCAGCGCCTCTCACCTCAGTGCCCCTACGTGCAGCGAAGGCAGGGCCTGGCCGCCTGCTCCTCAGGCAGGAGAGGAACTAAACCAAAACCATCTGAAGCCCTGCACAGGCACGAAACCCTCCCGCCCCCAAAACCATCAGATACTTTATGACTGTTTCTAAAAATTATTAAACAGATGAGTACATTTACTTCAGCTACAAAATTGCATCCAGGCTGACAACTTGCAACATATGTTTACTCTCAGCTCAATTTAAATTCAAATGGGTGAGTTATAAACGCTTGGGTTTTTGACAGAGAGCAGCCTGTAATTGAACTTAGCTGGCCAGCAAACAGTCTTTTACTATTGCAGAAATTATTTTCTACAGGAAAGATATCTGACATTTTCAGACTTTTGCCCTATAAAAACCACCTACCCAGCTCCTACAGCAAGTTTAACACTTGCACATCAAGTACTACTTGATATATAGTGGGCAGCTGACTTTAACTAACAATTCCCGGCAGTAGATTTTCCTGTTCATCTGGCAGCTTGTAAGTTATATCCATTTGGCCTCCTCTAGCCTCATGGAGATTCATGAGGCCAGAATCAAGGTTAACGTGTGTGAGGGCTTCTTCCATCTTCTCATAAACCAGCAAGCACTCGCAAACAAAGCTAAAGGGGCGAATCTTTCCTGCCTAAAAGGGGACAAAAGACACGATGTGATTTATTCCTTTTTTCTGACACAATTTCACCTTTGAATTTGACCCAAGATTTCTATGCACAAAGGAGAGGGAAGTCACTGCTTCAGAAGAACAAGAGAATAAATAATACAGACCACCAGCTGACAACAAATGTCACAATTCCACTGGATTGCTATCTCACCTGCACAAATTACTCAGCCACTAGCTAATGTTGGGGAATACTGTGACAGCAACATGTGCTCCCAAGAAACTTTAGGACCAGAAATGACAGAATTTCTGTCACTTGCTACTTAAACGATGTGATACATTAAAATACGCCATTAATCTTTTCAGGAGTGCGAACAGGGGGTGTCATTCACAACAGTCTTCCTAATCCAAACATATTTTTGAAAACCATATTTGCTTCATTTTGCTTTTTAAATAAAAATGTAGAGAGTGAAAAAATACACAAGCTACTTTTTCAATATTTCCCTAAGTTAATGAGCTGACTGGGAAGCGAACAGATGCATTAAGCCAATAATTTATTCAAATGTCATGATATTTTTGAACAAACACATTATTTAATATGCATTTCATTATTTGCCCAGCTCTTATTAGTATTAATGACTGATGTATTCGTTGGGAAAGGGAAAAGTGGCATCAAATATAATCTGTGCAAATTAGATTCACTTTGGAGATATACCCTAAGTTTTCATCAGAATAAGCGCTGGTTTTGATGCTCTTTTTGTACGGATCATGTGGAAACAAAGCTGGAAGGTGCATAAATTTATATGAGGCCAAGGCAGCTTGGGCTAAGCTAACGCAATGTGAACTGGAGTGCAGGGGAGAGCAGTATTTTATTACGTGATTGTCTAGCTTGCATACTCTGGAGCCAAAGGGGTTCAGAGGTAAAGTAAGCACCCAAGTGTATTGTATCTGCTCATTTTCTAAATGCATCATTGTTATGCATCTAGAACTCTTTAATCAAAAATCCCTTGATGATGTAAAAATGTTCTGGACACAGATCATGAAGCGTACCTCGCCAAACTTTTTAACAAAGCAAAATGTCTGCTTTTCCCCTAGCATCTCCGTTTCCCCTCCAAAAATTCATCTAAGTGATTTAAGACTTCAGTAAAGCACCTTCATAATCTCCAGAAAAATAACTACCAGCAATCTTTCTTCTTCAGTCACTCTGAGGATGTATCCAGTAAACTTCTTACACATCTTCAATATCCAGGTGTGACAACATCTCCCTACTTAAATCCAAGCCATTGGTCTGAACTGTGTGCCTTAAAAGCATTTCTAGTCAAGCCCTAATGCGATTAGTGGTATTTTGTTGTAATGTTTGCACATAAACAAAACCTAATCTGGCACCAAGGAGAGATGCCGTCGCTGAAGCTGTCCAGAATTGATGCGAGGACACCTCGCGCAAGCCGGTCGATTCATTTGAATCAAACGCCTGCTGTCCAAGAGGTAGCAGATTCTCAGGTCCTAATTAGCACATTCATCTTGATACAGCCGAACTAGCCAGAATGCGACACGACTGATGTAGTGCGACATGGTGGTTAAAATTAAAGTGAACACGCCTTTTAATTGGATTGGATACCTGCTAGTAATTCAGACAATGGGAATTTGATTCAAATTTATAGTATGAAATGGCAGCAGATGGACAGTAAAATGTCCACTGAGTTTGCAAACTGACAAGGACACTGGTTTGCCAGATCCCTTCATTAAGTCTTTGGTGGCATCAGTCAGGTGCTGACGCATTTAATCGTTAGCAACACTAATATGTTTTGCTTTGGTGTGGGTGGGCAGTGAGATATTCTGACTGATGGTCTCAGCAGGTGAATTTGGAACTTCAGTTTCCTCTCCTAATCACAGAAAATCTTCCCTCTGGTTTAGGTGAGGAATTTTATGGTCTCAGTAGGCAGTAAGCAAAATGGCCAGCTGATAACAGCTGGACAATGGCATATACTCTTCTCCCTCCTGACTAATGTCAGCCATCTCTTTCACAGCGCAGGAATTGCTTCATACCTCAGTGTCTGCTCCAGATTCTTGGTGACTGCCTGTGGCCTTCTACCCTTCACATACTTTAACAACATCCTCAGGGAGGATGTTTTCCTTCCCCCTCCTTCTCCAGACAGTTCCTCAGAGAAGTTTGCAACTGTGCCCCACGCTTAAACTATTTCCTCTGCCGACTCAGCGTCTCATCTACATTCATTCATCAGCACTCATTTATATCTTAACATAGCAATCATAGCTATGGAAATGTTTGTCATCTTTTCCCCTTCCACCTTCAAGCCTTAGCGAGAAACCTTATTAATTGGCTTCTGTGGCAAATATGCATATTCGCACCTGCATATGTGCACACACAGACCCAAGCACACACAAAGACGCGCGCACGCATCCTACGTAAACCCGCACCAGAACAAGCAACTTTGCAAACTGTTCATCAAACCTCACTTCTCTACTGCTCTGCAAAGCCAAATACAGACGCCTGCATGCAAACCAAGTAGGGCACCTGCTCTACACTGACCTTTCTGAACACCTAATTAATGCAAGTTAAATCTCTAGGAGAAATGGGTTTTCTATGCAGAGCCCCATGTGTCTCAAAGCTTTTTATGGAAAAGAAGTGCAAAGGAAGACATAACAGCTAAGCTTTTCTTTTTTTCTTTTGGCAGGGGCATTATTTGCATCAAGATGTGTTAAGCAATTTTCCAAATTTTCATGAATGATGATCATTTTACAAATTAAATTTTGCAGGTGCCTGAGAAAGAGACAAAAGTAACATTTTCTGCCATTACTCATTGACTTAACAGAGATTTTGTTAAATATTTCTTATGCACTGTTAGGCTGCATAATTAAGCTTGAAATCAAGAGAATGACAATCCTCAGCAATAATTCTGGGGAACGATAGCTTCTGTTTACTCCCAGTTTTCAGGATGTGTTTGTATATACGTCCTCACGGTAATCACATTGTGTTGTATATTAATTAACTGAAAACACGATTCAGGCAGGAGTACTAAGGCTTTATGATGCTGTGTACAGATTATTGTCTTGAAATATAATTTGAAAGTGTTAGAAATTACCTGATGTAACAGAACAGAAGGCTAAATAAATGCCTATGAGTTCCTCCAGCCCCACTTGACCACCCTCGTTCCTGCTGCACAGATGGGGCAGGAGAGCAGAAAGCACACCCTCCTCAGGATGTCAGCCCACCACTGCAGTGCGAATACAGCTTGCTGCTTAGGAGAGCAAGGCCAGGTGCTGCCTTCGTGGATGGTCTGCATCCAGGCTGCTCGGCGGGCAGCTTCTCCCTGCACAAAGCTGACCACAGCAAGTGCAACCAATCCCCATCTTACATAGGGGAAACGAAGCCCTCACTGTTTACATTTTTGTGCTGCTCAAAAGCAATTTGCTTTTGCTTTTTGATTTACACCCTTTTGTTTATTCGTATCAGTGAAATTTGACTGCAGTGTATGCACAACCATCTATCACCTTTTTTTTCCTGGCAGTAAGGCAGTGCATAGCAGGGACAAGGTCAAGAATAAAACACTGGCTGACAACCTTGCAGCTACTTCCTCTCCAAGGTCTTAGTCAAATCAAGAAAATTACGCTGCAATGTCTCCGTGAACAGAGTCTATAACCTCTACGAATTCAGTCCTCGTGCTAGGTTTGGCCATTTGGTCATAATAAATTTGTTTTCTGACCCATTGATTCAATAAACTTAATTTCAAAATTAATCTTTTCAGGCTTCAAACTCACTGGATCCAATTATGAATCCAACAGTTCCCTTTAAAGTTAATATTCTGAAACTTGGTGGTCTAACGCTTTTTGCCCTTATGTGCCTCTTTGGTACTTAACTTCATATTAGTTGGCCTATAAAATTAAATCTCTTAGGAAGAGAGCATCAGAACGGCTCCCAATCTTAAATCTATTCAATTACAAACATTAGTATGAAATGTTCCCTCTCCTGAATCACTTTCTTCTAATTGGTATTATTATGCACAACAGGTTGTCATTATGTGCTAGTTCATTATCTATATTTGACTATGCATAGTAGACCAAACAGGAACAAGAATTCAGATGTTGGTTATTTTTGTTTAGGGGTGCTGGTGGTGAAGCTTTTTCTACATTAGATATAGTCTAAACAATTCACTCTCTGCCTAAAGGGGTGAAAAAATCAATTTTTTCTCCATTTATTTCTAGTAATTTCGATAAAATTACAGTCTGTGGGGAGACCCATTATAATTGCAAAATACATATATTTCTATTCTTGCAAGGCATGGATGCTAATACAGATAATTTTAAACGGTCATGACTGCGGGATACTTGGGGCAGAATTTGCATTTCTTAGGAGAAGAGCAACTTCCAATTGTGTAAGCCTTTCTCTTAGAGGCCTGGGGCATGAGCGGCACATGACAAGGCATGGGGGATGGACGCGCACCTCCAAGGCCAGCAAGCTGCCTGCTCAGCCTGGTGCACTGCTGCCCCTGCTATGCTCATGGTGTGAGAGGGCTGGGGAAGGAACCACGGGCTGGGAGCAGCCCATCCAGCCTGGGGCTGCTCTCTAGGGGTGCTTGGAGGTGGTCTCACAGCGGTGTGCATTGGCCCTGCCTGTTATTAGGGTGACCACAAAAATCCTAATTCTGCACCCAGCAACTGGCATTCAGGGATGTGTAATTGGCAGCATTACTTAGTGGCATTCTGAGACACCAGCAACGACTTATTCTTTACTGTTTCAACAGTCCTATCATTGTAAGTAAGTGCTTATTACAGCACTTCTCAACTGGTGGGAGAAAGGGAAGACTGCTCAGCATGCTCCATTAGGAAATTCAAGCCTTAAACCAAGTGACCACAAAGTCCTATCGGCTCCCTGAAAGGCAGCAGCTGTACATATTTAATGTAATACAACCCCATATTGTTGCGGAGGTCCGCTGTTTAAAACACACATAAGGCAGGTGAAACGTGACTATTTCACTCCTCTGTTTGAAAAACGAGAAAGTGTGGAGCGGCGTAACTTCTCAAACACATAAATAAGCATTAGGCTCGTGGAGGAGACAGGTATGCTGTTGGACTAGCAATAACAGACTAAAGGTCAGCAGTTAAACCTGAAACTATTGCAACTTTGTTCCTTCGATCTTGTTCCTCAGCACGCTGCTCTATTACTAACAGGTGAAGTGCAAAATAAGAAGCATGAGGGTCTGCTGAATTCCCCCATTCCTGTCTTGATTTAATGGCAGCATTTCCCAAATATTCTGTCCTCTGGTCATTGAATGCCATAAATATACATGCAAGGGGCAGCTCCAGATTTCCCCTGCTGGATCAGATTCTGTGCAGTTATCAATTCCACAGGTGCAAAGAGGGAGAAAATTCAATTCACTGGCTTACTTTGAAGCAGAGCCAATGTAGCAATCAACATTATCAATTTTATGTTATCTTGCCACATTTTGCCAAGTCCTTCCATATGACATTTTGGTAATTTGCGACCTCTTCAGTGAAGCATAGGGCATTTCACTGGGATATAATGGTATACTAAAAGATTAGGAATGTTTGTTGTTATTTATATAAGTATAAAATAATGAATGGCATGCAGAGCTTTCTGGATGAAAAGATGCTGAAAATATCCAGAACCGCTTTGCTTCCAGCAGGTAATAGAGGTGTAGCAAAGGGAACCAGTGGGAATAAGGTGCTCTTAGTTGTCCTTCATCATAATACAAGGACAAGAAAGCATCCAACGAAGAACATAGGTAATAAATCCTAACTTAGGTTAAGGGGAATTTTTTCATATGTTGCCTGAGTGATTGAAGTCATGGCCACAAACTACTACTGGTTCCTACTACTCAAGGTTTAGTAGCAGGTTGTACTACATCTATGCTTTTTGTTAACGTGTTTATTGTTAATTAGTAGGGGATCTAAATCCTCCATTTCAGGATCTAAGCTATAGATGAAAGATAATCCACCATCAACTGGTTATACTTTGTCAAGGTTTCCTGAGTTATCTGGTGCTCATCACTGCAGTGCATGCCGGACCACCTACCTAGGACCACCAGCAATGTCTTCACTCTTACAATCTAGGAGGGCTGCTCCTAAAGTAATGAATCCTATTTTTTTTTTTAATTCTGTTGGCCCACGATGTCAGAGGCAGATGTTGGTGGGATGGCAGCAGAGGTTGACCCTTTCCACCAACATTCCATTAAATTTTGTTGCCATGCGACAGATGGCAGCAGAGGGGCACTCTGACACAATGGCGTCTGATATGAGAGTGCAGATGGAGCAAAGGGGTGGAACTGAAATCCTCCATACAGAAACAATGGCACCCACTGACATTCATCAACACTTGCTGAACACTTATGGAGACCAAGCAGTGGCTGTCAGCACAGTGAGACATTTCAGCAATGGCAACAGTGATATGACAAACAAGCCACGTTCTGGATGGCCATGCAGATTGTTGTGAGCACAGCATGCAGGCTCTTGCTCATCACTGGCAAAAATGCACAGCTAATGGTGGTGACTACGTTGAAAAATAGTGTTTTGTAGCTGAGAATTTTCTCCATCAAAGAGCATTATTGTGCTCTTTGTATTTGTTACAGTTTCCATGGAAATAAATAGGAGCATTACTTTCGGAGCAACCTACGTATTAAACTCATGCCAATTTGTGACTGAAAGTCATAGGCACATCATCCGACCATGACCTGGATCCTCTTACCCCACAGTTCCTTACACACTGTAAGAGACATTGAACTGCATGTGCATACATGTGCATGCGTGCATGTATATGGGAGCTTGTTCTGAAGCGAGGAGCATCCTACGAGCACGTATTTCCCTCCTCTACACTTCTAGATGTAAGGGTGTAAACACTACTCCTGACAGAAGACTCCACGTGACTTTAACTTGCCTGTCTGCTCCAGTAGATATTATGAGCTTGATTCTCCAAGACTGCCACTGAAATTCCACTCTACTGATTTTTGCAACCTAATTCTCCAGGCACTTTTTTTTGTTGTTGTTTTGGCAGGATGATGTGACCCAAATTTCTAAAGGAGGGTAATTTGCTATAACCGTGCATCTTGAATCTAGGATCTATACAGGCTTATGTTTTATTACCACACATTTAAAATACTAGATTTGGAGATCTGAATTTCGTTGCAACTTGACAGGCTTTGAATGTTTTGTACCATGAGGGAGAACAGCATCATTTAGAAAATCAAAATTTAAAGGATTTTTTGAATATTAAATATTTATAAGACCAAAGAGACTATCCAAAGACTCCTCTTGCACTGGTAAGTACCAAAAGGACACTTTTTCAAGAACTAAAAATGCTGGAGTGTTCCTTCATTATTTTTTTTCAAACAGCATTTCACACATACTGCTGCAGAAAAACAGCTGCTGAAGTAACCCAGAGGGCATTTTCAGGCACTGTACTTCAGCGATTACAGCAATTTTTGTAGGCATTCAATATTAGGATGACATTTTAATTTTAGACAAAGTTAAATTTATATTGAGTAGGAGGGGTTTTCATGACACTTTAGATGTTCTAATATTGCTTACCTCAAACAAAAAATGTATAGTGCCTGAATTTTGCAGCCATGATGATGTTACGAGCCATGGAGCACTTTAAAAGAGTGAAGCTACAGCTCGCTAGCATCAGGCAGATGTCCACTGCCACAATGGGACCCAGACTTAGGCTTTAAAAGCGTGGCCATGATCCCACTGCCATGGGACTTGGTGACACAGCTCCCACTGCCTGGTAAGGCTGAGGCTGTCACGCACAGCCACCCTCTGCTCTATTTGCGTGATGCTTCTCCTAGCGCTGTGCATGCGCAAGCATCCTGACACCCTGAGGCCAAATGGGGACTGGTATGTTCCTGTTGATTCTTATCTAAGCTCTCCGACTCTCAAAAAACCCAAGCATCAAGCTGAAGAAAACTGAAAGAAACAACGTTAGTAAAGGGCTGACAGCCCAACAGACAATACAGATGGAAAGCGAGGGACTGGGTGAAACAGAAAAAAGAAAAGAGCTTCTGTTAGATGCTAAATGAGACCCAAGCTGGGCCCATTAAAGCTATGTCTATGTAGGTTACATCTTTCCTTATTTCTCTTACCTTGTTTCTCTTGAAATATGCTCTTCGGCAAGCTGCAAAGCACTTCTCGCTGCAGAAGCATTTCACTTCACTTCCCATACTCAGGGAATAGCGCTTGATTCCAACTTTCTGGCACCAGGCACACATTATTTGTACATTTGACACATCATCTTCTACAACAAAAATATAAGAACAATGTTTACATGAGAGGCAAACACCTTCCTCAGACATCTGCACACTTACTCTTAGCACAACCAGCACCAGCTCATCTTATTTCTAACCTCCTCACTGTTTGGGAACAGAAATGTGGCTGCCTGCGACTACCAGCTCCTTCACAGGCAGCTGGTGACCTGTGCCAACCAGGCTCAGCAGATTGGCAGAGCTTCTAGGATGGCTGGAAAAGATTATTAGCTTAAAAACGGTGCATTGCTGAAAAGCTCTGGAAGCCTCGAGAGCTTTTTCACGTATGTAAGGGTGCACAAGCCTTTGTTAAATAAGCAATCCAGAGCAGAAGCTTAGTAAGTCCTGCTGCCTCGCTCCTGTTGCTTGCAGCCCAGTCTATTGAGTACTTTGGATATTCTGCTCAGCAAGCTGGTGACAAAACACATCTGGGTGGTACTGCATCAAAGCAGGTCTCTAACAAGAGCCCTCTGTTAAATCAGAAAACGACATGTCCCACTGCAGTGTTGTTTCAAAATAACAACTGCTGTACAAAATGGGAGCTTTCATTGGAATACGGCAGTCACCAGAACCCAGACTTGAGCAAGAAGGGAGATGCAGCCCTGGCGAGGTCTGCCAGGTTACTTCCCAGTCTTTGTGCTCATCAGCCAAATCTTAATTGAGAGCACGTGAGCCTCCTTCAAGCTCCTCTCAGTCACATGCTACAGATGTGATGTGTTGTATGCCTTTGGAGACGTACAGCTGGACTTATTGCAGAAGTCCTACCAATGTTCTTGTGCAGTCACCATCCTCATCCCGCTTCACAGACAGGGGCAGGGAGTGGTTAAGCCTCTTAGGCTGATGACTGCAGCAAGTTAGCGGGAACCTTTTGACTTAAAGCCCAGTTTAATTTCTCCAGTTCTGGTGTCCAGTCTACTGTACAGCACGACCTTCCAGTTACAGGCAGCAGCCAGCGTCTAACCGCTGGAAAAAAAAGTCCCCAAAGACTAATTGTTAAAGCACTGCCTGGTCCCTGAGCCGGGAGAATTCATGGCTCAGAGAGTCTGTCATGCAGCCATCCCCTTTCCCTATAAAGGATTTGTTTTTGAAGCTACGCTGTCATCGTTCTGTAAAATTATTGGCAAACTAATTTTTAGCAGAGTGATTTGGCTCCTTTCCCCAGCTATCATAACTCAGAACTACGTGCTGCATTTTATTCACCTTAACGGAATAAATATTGCCAGTTTAATAACTTTTTTCCTTCCACAAATTGTGTTATGATTTATTGCTACAAATAAAATCGTACAATGTAAAAAAAAAATGACCTTTTAGTTTTAATCAGACTGTCTACCTCTAAAGCTGTATTTAAGGCTACGTCGTACCATGGATTTGTGTTTAACGCATTTTATCATTTACTCTTCAGAGTGGGATTTGCCAATATTACAAACGCTGTAAAATATTGAACACCAAGGGAAATCATGACAATTTGGACAGGATTACCACCAGCCATACAGAGAGAGAAGAGGTCTGCAGGCATCCCCCTGCACCAGCCTAGAGCTAACTATCCCAGCACAGCCCAGCAGCTCTTTGTGCCACTATTATCTTGCCCACTTGAAGCACAAGCTCTTACAAAGGAGTCCTGATTCAGCTGCATTTGCACCACAATAAAGCAATTCCTTACAGGCTGAACCTGCCCCTTGAATACACCTGGACAAGAGGAGATCCGTGAGCCAGAGGAAACAGCCGGCAACCCCTTGTTTCAGATAACAGCAACATATATTATCCTCCTGACAAGAAGTATTTTATCTCAGGAAAATAGAAGATCTACCAGTGATACCTTTATAGTAGCCTTCATTACTGGCGAGAGTAACTGTCATCAATGAAAAAAGAAAATTACAGAGCTGAAAGAGAATTCCCTGGCCAAGTAGGTGCTGAAGCAGGCTGGCTTGTCTTGAGCACAGCCTTTAAGGAGAAGCACGGTGCTCTGCCACTGGGATTCCCACTTTTCATGCATAACTTAACAGGGGAAACACCTCAGCTATCATTCCAGGCTCAATCCACCTCCTTTGCCAAAGGGTCCCTGTAATGCAGACCCAGACAAGAAGAGGAGAGGGCAGGCAGAAACACCTGCTTGGTCAAGTTGGTCTCCTCATGCCCTGCAGAACTTTGCCGCTACCTCAAGGAGAACTCTTTGAAGCAGCACTGCTTAACTTGTGATCTACGGATCTGACAGTCGATAAACCAGCAGAAAATGGTCCACCTTCAGCTGCTGCCTGCACCTCCACGAAGAGACAGCTGATATCCAGACAGTATCATCAATATTAATCGAAACATTCATCGTTTTGAAAGGGGGAAGGGCAAAAAGGAGGGGAAGAGTCCGCCTAAATACGAAGAACTCCCATTATTTTCCTCTTCCATTTCCTTCTCCCCCCACCATCAAAAAACAGTCACAGTCAGTGCAGTCCTTTTTGTAGTAACAGCAATAATGAAAGTAGATGTCTCTTCCTTTTATAAGACTCAGGAACTCTGCTATAAGAGGATGAACTGCACATGGCTGCATAAAGCAGCCAGCAGCCAGCGGGACTTCAGAAGGGGGTTCAGGGCATGTAAATGTTTGATGCAACTGCATCTTCTTGTAATGCAATGCATCAGGTGAGAAAAAAGGAAACTTCCAACACTGTGTGACTAATTCCCTATGGACCATCAACAAGAGCTCTGTGCAGCCTGGAAGGGAAGAATTTGCTCTAAAACCAACCCCTTTCTTTTAGCTTCCAGTGAAGCTATGAACAGGGGACAAAAGTGCCCATTCTTGATGGGTACAGAGCCATGCCCTATGGACACGCAGCAGGGCATGTGGATGACAGCTGGGGACAACAATAAAGGTCCAGACTGGATAGTGTGCTTTCCATCTTGACACTGGTTGCAGCAGGGATCTGAGCAGAAGCTGTGAAAGCACTTGAGGGATGTTTCACTGCAGTCCATTAAGCTTAGTGACCGGAAAAGAGGACTGCAACATTAACAGAAAAGTAATAGTCCATGTATTTCTACCATTGCAATCCACAGCACTGGGAAGCAGTAAGTTTCAGAAATCCATTAAGATTGTGTGAAAAAAGGGAAGCCAAAGGCCGGTGATTTAATTGCAATCTTCCTAAAAACAAACTGGAATAATCCAAGTTCAGTAATTCAAATCTACCATTCAACATAAGATTACTCTCACTTTTTCACAGACCTTTGTTTCACACGGCCAAATTCTTTAAAAATCGCTTTACCAGACTGTTGTCTTTCTTTCAGGAAAATGTATCAAATCCCAGTATCTGCAGCACTCAGCAAGAAGAACCTGGGACAAGAATGCAGGGCAGTGGGGAATTTCAAACCGAGCAGTCTGAGACTGCTTGAGCATGCGACTGCATCCTAAGTCTTTCTTCTAAACTTTTTAGGTTAGGTCTGCACTAAGAAAGCTGCTTCACAATATTTACATCACTGTATTGCATCAGCAATGCTCTCCTGTGTACAAATAAACTTTGCTGGTAGCTTCGCTGTTCGTATCGACTTGAGTGACGTGAGCTCACCCCAACAGCATGCCCATGTCCATCAAGCGAGCTCGCGGGAGCAGCTCTGTGGATGAGGATCATTCACCATCACTATCAGGACTCACATAGCTAGGCTGACACATGGTTTAAAGGACAAAAATAACGTTAACAAGTCTTAGGACAGATCATTTTGAAGTGAAAGTAAATTTTAACAACTGCAGTTTTTTCTCCATATGGGCTTGCAATTTTATGACCTGCTCTTGCAATACTCTTAGTATGTTCTCAGATTTGTCACACCTGTGAGAGGTAGCATGGATACTCATACAGGTAGGACGAAGAGGAGCTGGCACTGAATAGTAAAGGGAGAGCTTTCAGAAGAATATCCACACTGCTGTTTCCTATAATCACATCAGGTAATAGACATATTCCTGCCACACACAGCACAAGACTTGAATTTCCAGCCTCTGCTTTTGAGAGTTCTCCACTCTTCATAGGAAGAGCTACTGTGGGAGTCGCAATGTCTTCTTTTCTTTTTTGCCTCTGGGTTGTGTCATTACAGGTGCAAGAAGCACACCCTGCACCCACTGCACAGATACTATTCAGATACATCTCCTTGTGGCTTTTGCCTGTGTATTTTTCATAATGAACAATGCAATAAACACGGTGTGTTTGCAGTGTTAAATCATGTTCCCAAAGGGAACAGTTTGTATAACAAGATAAAATTATCACATTATAATAACTAAATATGCATCAGTCTAAAGCATGCTCCAATTAATCATCAAAAGTTTGCACCGCCTCTTTAGGTCTTAATTAAGCAGAATGTTTGGTATTTTTTTCCTTTCAAACCAGTGTGAAGGAGCTGCAGAAAATTGTTCCTCTTAAAGCCAATGAGCAGCAGTTTAGACTAATCGATCTTACATGGAACCGTAATTTGGAGAGGTGGAGAGAAGGGAAGGAAGGCGACGAGTACAAAAGAGCAAATCCATCATGGATAGCTCTGTCCCTTTATCTAGGCAAACCAGCACGGCCTGCAGTGCTTAGCAGGCTGATCCTAAAATCCCTGCAATTCTGGAGTTAAATCCCAATCAGTTTACTAACTTTAAGACTGCAACATTCTGCTAATACTGTTTTGAACTCTCTGATATGCATTTTCAACTTTAACTCTAGTTTAACGAATCCAGATGAAAGTAAATGCAGACACAGCTCTAATCCTGAAGATTATAATGATCCCTGGACAGGTGCTCCTAAATCTTACTTTGCATATTTTCTGGCAAGAAATTCAGCAGGAGATGCTCAACTGTTCTGCTAAGAAGAAAAAATTACTCTTGAAGGTGCCCACCTGCAGTACTGAGACAGTTACAATGAGCAGAAGGAAGATCATGAGGACGCAGGGTCTGAGGCAGAGATCTCAAAGTAAGTCTGTGTGGAATCTGTGCCTTGGCTGCAGTTGTGCCTGTGATCCAATATAGAAATACTGCAGCAGCCTATCCTCCTGGGTTTCTCCCCACAGCCCATCTCCTCCTGGCACGAGTTTCCTTCCATCACAGCTGTCAGCAGCCAGGCATCACCACTACTGCTTGCTTGCTTTTTTTTTTAACCCAGTGTTTGTACCTCACTGCATCCCACTTGACACTGGCAGCATGGATCCCAGTCATCCTCCTGGAAGCTATGTTAAGGCACACGCGAGACAAGGAGGTGATCTGAGACAGCCAGCACAGCTTCAGCAATGGCAGATCATGCCTCACCAGTCTGGTGGCCTTCTATGATGGAGTGACATCAGTGGACAAAGGAAGGGCAAATGATGTTGTCTACGTGGACTTGTGCAAGGCCTTTGATATGGTCCCACACCACATTCTTATCTCTAAACTGCAGAGATACAGATCTGAAGGGTGGACTATCCAGTGGATAAAGAAGTGGCTGGATGGTCACAGCCAGAGGGCTGTGGTTAGCAGCTCTATGTCCAGGTGGAGGTCGGTGATGAGTGGCGTCCCCCAGGGGTCCATCTTGGGACTGGTACTCTTCAACATCTTTATCAATGACACAG
Source organism: Penelope pileata (assembly GCA_013396635.1). Classification (NCBI taxonomy): domain Eukaryota; kingdom Metazoa; phylum Chordata; class Aves; order Galliformes; family Cracidae; genus Penelope; species Penelope pileata. The sequence goes on from WBMW01003369.1 coordinate 1,114,595, forward strand.
ACAGTGGGATCAAGTGCACCCTCAGCAAGATTGTAGACAACATTAAGCCGAGTGGTGTGATTGATACAATAGAAAGAAGGGATGCCATCCAGAGGGATCTGGACCAGACTGAAAAGTGGGCCCATACAAACCAAATGATGTTCAACAAAGCCAAGTACAAAGTGTTACACCTGGGTAGGGGCAATCCTAGATACATGCAAAGAGACAGATTTGGGGGTCCTGACGGATTAGAAGCTGGACATGAGCCAGCAGTACACGCTTGCAGCCCAGAAGGCCAACTGTATCCTGGGCTGCATCACAAGAGGGGCGGCCAGCAAGCAGAGGGAGGTGACTGTCCTCCTCTGCTCTGCCCTCGTGAGGCCACACTTGGAGAAGTGTGTCCAGCCAGGGGCCCCCAGCACAAGACAGACGTTGAGCTGTTGGAGCGGGTCAAGAGGAGGCCCTTGAAAATGCTCAGGGGGTTGGAGCTCCTCTCCTACAAAGACAGACTGAGGCCTTGTTCAGCCTGGAGAAGGCTCTGGAGAGACCTCATTGTGGCCTTCCAATACTGAAATGGAATTTATAATCAGGAGAGAGACCGACTTTTTGCATGGTCTGATAGCGATAGGACAAAGGGGAACGGTTTTAAACTAACAGGGGAGATTTAGATCAGATGTTAGGAGGAAATTTTTCACTATGAGGGTGGTGAGGCACTAGAACAGGCTGCCCAGAGAAGCTATGGATGTCCCGTTTCTGGAGGCGTTCAAGGCCAGGCTGGATGGGGCTCTGGGCAACCTGGTCTAGTGCTTGATTTATTGGTTGGCAATCCCGCCTACAGCAGGGAGGTTGGAATTAGATGATGTTTAAGGTCTCTTCAAACTCAAGCTATTCTATGATTCTATGATTTTCTAGGGGGAAGCTTAAGGAATCCACTAGAACAGTCCCTTAGCCCCATGCTGGGAACATTGGCATACATCTTTAAATTTTATACCTCTTTTCATTACTACTTTCTTATGATAAGCTGCAAAACTTCGTTTTCAGAGAAATTAGATCTTAACTTGATACCTGCAGCATCAACAATAAGCGTTCACTGTTTCCACTGGGATCGGCCAGGATTTCGTAATGGTTAGTTCTCAGTTACTGGGTGTCGCTCCTGAAACCCTGACCTTCCACTGAAGGCAACCAAGCAGCATGTGTTCAGATTTTGTCAACCCAAAGCAGTTCCGGAAGTAATGTTCCTGAGTGAGGCAGAAGCACTCTTGCCATCATTTTTCTTATATCCAAGATACTTTATTTGATTAAGCTTAAATTTTCAAAATGAACAAATATAACTCACGTGACATTTCTGCAGAACCCTTTGTGATAGCACTTCAGCGCTGACCATCTAAATAGATGGTGTGCGTGACAAAATCAAGGTACAAAAAGAACCTTGGAAAAAGTAATTGTAAGAGGAAGACTGTAGAACAGGGATTACAACAGAAAGCTTGTTGCAGCCATAGCCATGGAAATACCTCAGGGAGTCTATAATGTGTTTCCCTCTAAAGACCAGTCTCTTAAAGTTTGCTAGGCTACTAAAACAGACAAGTGTCCCAGCTCATTTAAAAAAATCATTTGGGGGAACCACGGCTTGCCTATGTTTTCTATGCGTTTGCTGAGGCATATTCTTGCGCATAGTTCGGTAAGAACTGAACACACAACACAAATAAAAGCCGGCATTTAGGCGAGTTTTAAACACGCAAAGAAAAAAGCACCCATTTCAGCTAATGGGGGGGGAACTCCCTGTGCATCTTTAATATATGCTATTAAAGCGCACGCGTAGACTTTGTGATTGTGCTAAAAGGAAAAAGGAAACACTTTGCCCTCCACAGAGAGCAAAAGACATCAACAACGGGCTAGATGGGGCAGGCATAAGGGCAAATGTTGGCGTTTTAAAACACAGGCACTAATAACTGTATGATCAGTGTAAATTAGATGGTGTTTCAAAGCAAAAACAAAAGAAAGCATTTGAAGAGCAGTGACTGTAAGATTTGTTGTGGTCGTCTTTATTAGAGAGCTAAGCCTGCAGTTACAGAAACTGTAAAACTGTTCAGCAACTGGAACAAGGTTTGGAAAATACTGAAAAAGGATCCAGAGTGCAGTAAAATGAAAGTCACCTCAATATATAGGCTTAATTAGATCTGATAATATGGTCTTTATTTAAGGGAAATTGCCACTGGGTTCTGCCTGGAATAAGACTTCTTGGTAATGCAGTCGTAGAACAAATTCCTTGGTGAATTCAGACAGATAATCATGGGATTCAGCTTTACTGCCCTGCTAACCACCATTTAAAAATCTTTTATGCTTTCAGATCCCTCCAATATAATTCAAATATTGATAGAGCTTACAGCATGCAGCTCCAGAGTGTTCTTCGGGCAGGGACTACACCGAATCCCACGTGTTGTATGGCTGATGCACCAAATTACTATGTGCATCTATGTGTACAAAGAAATGTAAACCTTGATTCTAACATTAGGTTAAGCTGTAACACAGAAAATCACTCATTCTTTTCTATAAAGTATCTCATTACTCATTTTAGCCTTTGAACGTGCCATTTCCTTGCCTGTATTACAGGGGATGCAGGGTTAGAAGCACTTCTGGCAGTGACCCCCTGGCAGAGCTGCACAGCAGGGAGCTGGGACTCGTTTGCAGCGCTGTGCAAAACAGATGCAATCTGTACATCACACCTACGTGGGGGAGGGAACACTACTGCTGATGCCTGTGCTCGAAAGCTGGGACAAACAGCAGTCGTACACCCCTACCAAGGCACTGCCATGAGGCTGTCGAGGGAAAGTAAACCAAGGACCAGGGAAACAGACACAGCAGCCTGCAGCAGGTGCCAGGGGAAGGACAAATCATGCTCCTGCCTGCATTTAAAGAACTTTTTGCATTCTTCCTTTGCATTTGCATTCTTCTAAAATCAAGAAGACCAGATGTTTTCACAGCCTTGTGTTCCCTGCAACAACAGACAGCCATGTTCACTGAGCAAAAGGGCAGAGTCACCCGGAGCCCTTCCAGATTTCCTCCCTGGCAGTGAGGGCTGCAGAACACAAGTTAGGATGGTTGGTACTGATTACCACAATCAAACACTCTGCACAGCTGTGGAGGTCTTTTTATTTCCAGATCGTTCCTGGCTATTGCATGTCTGCTCCTTGCCGTTTGTGTGTAACGAAAACAATACTTTCTTCAGGTTGCTTAATAGAAAATAACAATCTTCTAACACCAAGCAGAAGTGTCTATTTGTAGCAACGGGCTATGCTTGAGACTAACTCTGAAGATCACTCAGGACCTGCTGCCCCCACTAGCTGCAGCCATCAACATGCTGCAGCTAGCGTGGGCAGCAGGGAGGAACGGTGGTTAGCTGCCACAAGACCATTTACACCAACGCTCTGGAGGCTGCGCTGATCCCATATCTGCTTCCAGATGCAGGTCAGACGGCTGATGTTGACTGATAAAGCCTGTTTTGATCTGGCTGCTGCCTGAGCACAGCCCACCTGCCTGGTGTTGTCAGGAGCCCTCTCAGAGAGGAATTCACAACCTCCACTGACGGGCTGCAACCTCAGCGTGTAGACGCTCCGTGCATCACACAGGGCCCACATGTTTAACTCAGCTCTTTTGGGTGTAATCTTGGAGTGCTGCAAGGAGAGAGCACCTTTATCTTTGTAGCTGTTTATATTTGGTCAGGTCCAATGTTTTCCAGGATTGTATAAGCAAATGTTAACTAATATATCATTTGACTGAAACAGAAAGTGCAACAGTCTAGAGATGTGTTGTAGTCATGCTCCTCAAAATTATCTGGTTTTCAAAAGAAAAAAATATTTTACTATAAAATAAGCATGAGGTGGAAAAAGGTAATTTTGTTATCTATTCAAAGTTTTAGCCTGTTCATTTAAAATATAAGTGTAGACAGGATACTGCCCAATGGTTTCCAGCACACTTAAGGAAGACCTAATCTGCTGAAATCTTTGGTGACCACCTCCTAAACACCGATCAGGACCAGTACTCCTTCCTCCTCCTTCTCCAGCAGGCAGCTGTTGCTGATACTAAGAATCCTATCTGTATCCTTGGAAAGACAGGTCTTCCCCCAGTGCTTTTTCTACCTTTGCAATTGCTACATCAGCGCACCTGACAGAGTATCTGTCTCATTTCTCCCTTCAAGCTTCCGTGAGTATCCCCAGTGCTTTGCTCTCTCTCTTCTCCCTCTTACCTCTTAGAATCTTATCTTCAAAAACTATTCAGCTAATAACTCATTGTGGCTGTTTCTTGGATCTGCTTATCCTCTCCAGATCATTGCTCTGCTGTCCAAATGACTGCCTCAGCCTGTCTCTCTGACACTTCTTTACGGGTGCTGACCCTTCAGTTCAAGATCAATACGGCAAGAATTAAAGTCTTAATAATTTTTCCCTGAGTGCTCACTCCATATTATTTGCTTAGTAACAGTGGACTGCACCATCATCTTTCCTGTCCTTCAGGTTCACAATTTAGATATCATTTTCATCTGTGGGTATTCTCTTTTGAGCCGGATTTTAATCTTGTTAACTTTTTTTCTGTACAAACATCCACAAAGATTGGACTCATCCAGATTCCCACCATCACACATCTCAGTCACTGCAGTGCACCACTACTGGATTTCTCTCTGGTCTGTCATGTACCACTGCACTAAGCTTGTCCATGCAAAAAATACTGCAAAGATCCCTTTCTCTGCCCAGTATTTTAACCTTCAAGTTTTCCCTTAGAGTCCTTCTGCCTGCTCCCTTCTGTCCCCTTTCTTTATTTATTAACTCCACCAAATATAAGCTGTTCTTGTTCTTCCAGCAGGTCACTCACAGACAGTCCCAATCACGCTGAAAATGCTGACTATCAGCTTTAGCAATCACGGACGCCAGTCTTTTTCATTTGCCTACACAATTCAAATAAGCACCTTTGTGCTGCTCCCCAGTTCGCCCCCTACGCTTGAGGGGGCTCCTAGAAAACATCCTCACACTTACTCTTGCCAGGCTGTGCATCACTCTGAAGTTCTCTGCTTTGATGTAGTGCCCAAAAAACAGTGTCAAAGTGTGGTGCCAAGACCACTGCCTTGCACGCAGGCTCTCCTGGCTCCTTTGTACTCTCTTTTCTACTTGTATTCACCCGTTCCTTCTTGCCTGACACCTCACTGCAGGCTCTTTGGGGTGATCATGACTAGGGCTCCTACGCCCTAAGATAAAACACAGCAATTACAACTGGTGCTTACTGCAAATCCCACAAAGGCTGTGGTTCTCCTCCCCCTCCAGTCCTTCCAAACTCTGCTCTCTAAAACAAAGGTGAGATAAATACGCTCGTTTGCTCAGAAGTCATGGAAATCTAGTGCTCCTTACTGATGGAATAAAATCAGAGGAGGCAGAGCATATGCATTCACATCCTTTACATGAGTAAAACAACTATTTTCGTTCAGAACTAAAGTAAAAACCTAAAATACTTATGAAAATACTTACGAAAAGCCTTATGTGTGTGCTACCTTTACAGCTACCTCTGAACACAGGATCACATGTGGTACGTGGACAGGCAAAGAACAGAAGGCAGTTGACTTGGCCAAGGTTCCCCTGTGCCCACTTAACTACTGTTGCAGTAATTTGTTTTTCTACTTCACTGTTCCATTTCCTCCTGCCTGTTTGATGTCATAAAAATCCAGTCACTGTGGCAGTTTGCACGATGCAGTGTTATAGCCTTGTGTCCGTGTACCACAAATTCAGCATTCTGGATTCATTCATGACTCAGATTGGAGGAGAAAATAGCTTGGGATGATACAAGCCCTTGATTAAAGCTTTTGGGCCAAATCAACAACAGCTGAGGATCCAGCCCATATGGCCCTAGATCTTTAGCTGTGTAAAGGCTGCAGGAATGGGCCCAAATAGCTTTGGTAATTAGCAAATATCATATAAAATAGATGAAAAGTCTTTGGCAGGGAGTTCATATTGGGTAACATCTGAAAATTACTCATAGCATATTAGTATACTTCTTTAGAGAACAAACTCAATGGCATAAAAATAATTTGGGAGGGGACACTGTATCTGTCACGTCACTATCAACAGGCAAACCTGTTGTTGGACCAACCAGTGTTTTACCATTACCTTTGGTAAACGCAGAGAAGGGCAGAGGTGACCACCTAGCCCCTGGCACCCAGCCCTACGCACAGCTCTGCCTCTACAGAAGCGTCCTCACAGCTGGCGGGACGCTGTCAAAAAGCTGCCCTCCAGGTGCCAGCACCTTCAGTATGTGCCACAGGTCACCTTGGTGACACCCAAGCATTCAGGCACATGGGGACATCTGTACAAGCAGGACTGAGCCCGCTGCTACCTAACTTCAGCAATTACCGCTCTGTGTACGACAGCAGACAATAATGTGGCAATTAATCACCCTAGTGGAGCTCTACAAGTTACTTTCACGGATTATGGTAAGCAGCATGCAGAGTAGAATAAATCATTTTTCACACAAACTCTAAGGAATGGCATGTTATGAAACCACACCTGATAAAAATCTAATGAAAATGTAAAACATTTCAGTGCAGTCTCCTGGGCAGACTTAAGATCATATTAAACCCTCAAGAGACGATGGTCAGAGATTTCAATGAGAACCAAGAGACAGTTTTCCCAGGATGAGCTTGTTAACCTGATATAAAGACACGATATTGATTTGATGGCTTTGTCTCTTTCACTGTTTCCCTCCTGGAGCCTATTTTTAATTTAATCATCTTTCATTAATTTACTTAAAGGCTTTATTCATCAAAACAATATCATTTTTTTAAAAGCAGATGTTGCTGAAGTGCCGAGGGAGTACAATCCAGCATGCAGAGTGTCACAAGCAGCAGAAGAGACTGTCTGTTGGCACTGCATTTGCAGTTGTTTTTCAAGAATATTAACAAAGTCACCCCCCAACACGCCTTGAAGTTCCCTGTGACCGGTTACTAGAGCACTGTTACAGGTAAGTCACAACCTAGCAATCTCAGGATATGTGTCAACAACAATCAATACTTTTAAATGTTCATTAGGATTTACCTGCTGGTGGCTTTATGAAAGGTGGCGGAATTAATGGGACAATAATAGGTACATTCCCGTGATCCTTTGACCCTGCTGGTGAGTCTGAAAGTCCATTTCCCGTGGCAAGCCCTGGGTAGCTTGTGTTTATATTGTATGGTGAAATAACACTGTCCTCAGGTAATTTTGGTTTTGGCAAAGAATTTTCTGTAAAACACAAAAAAACCATTGTACAGTATGACAAATATATTTCTTAGATGCACCTACATACTTTCACCAACCTGTTCATTAAATTACCCTAATACAAGAAGAGTGCACAAAAGAAAAACAACAAAAACAGATTCTCTCCCCTTAAGTTGATACTTGCCAGTATTCCTCAGAAATGATCCTTTTTTTTTTTTTAAATCAAATTCCCATTAAACACAACTGTATTTTTTTTTTTAAGAGGTGGGATTATTTTGTCATATATGTCTCTAGCATGCCTGATTTAATCAATGATACCATCTTCCTTTCTTTGACATCCACCGTTTTCATGATGGTCACACTCAGCATGCTGTGACTTCATCAGTGCAAGACACATGAACTGGAAAATGACAGAATTCCTAACTCTCTCTCAATATTATGAGTAGTAGCAGTGGAAAAGTTTTAAAGAAAGGAACAAAATACTGAAATTAGAATAAAGTGTGCATGAAATGATGACAGTTATGATTCTAATTCTTTAACCCCAAAGCACTTCTGGATTCATACTTGTAGGAATTTCCCTAATGCACTTCAGGTAGCTAAGGGGCAGGATTTAATTCTTACTATTGTCTCTCCTCCCATCTCTCAGAAAAAGAAACATGCTTCTTTCTCTCCAACAGACTGCATACACCAAAAATCTCTACCTGGCACAGCTATTCGACATCTTTGTTTGGTACATAAAACATATGATTTGTATCATGTGCCTATAAAAAAAAGTATGTCACAGATTTCATTAGGCATAGACTGGAGCCACAAATCATTCAATAAAAGATCTATTTATTAAAGCATAAACAAATGAATCCCATTACTGCACAGGAACAAGTTTCTCCAAAGGTGGCTTAACAACAGTGCATTTTCAGTGAAACATAAATATCGATCGCCAATGTAACTACACAACTAACACGCTGAAAATTTTGTTTTTAACACAGTTAGATTGGTTCAACATACCTCTAATTTCTCCACCATTTTCCTAGCCATTTTGCCTTCAGAGCTGGTCTCTCTGCACTCACTGCAGCACGCACTGAACACCGCACTGCTGCTTGTCACCAGAAAGCAAGCCCGTACGCTGCTGGCCACAAATGCAGGGACTAGTGGCACTCCAACAGCATAAGACTTCTGCTGTTTCCTCTCTACCCCACCTGTGAGAAAACCTTGCTGGGAAAGCCAAGATCCAGCAACATTCTGCTCTCCTCTTCCCTCTGACCACAAGTCCCTACCACCTGCTGGGGGTGAGGCATGAGAAAGCAGCAGATGACAAAAGGCTTAACCCCATCATCTGCATGTTGAGTAATTTCGTATCACATCACCTGAAGATCCAGCAGTGTCCCAAATTCCACCCCTTGAGAACTTCTAAGCACTTGCAGAACGCAGCCTATTACAAACAGTGCAGAGGAGACTGTTACGAATGTCCGTGGTGATTCTCGCAAGCATTGTGAATATCCCAGGTCAACACCTTTAAAAAGCCTTGGGCCAAAACCCTTTGTGTTGAAAGCAAGAGGGTTTCCTTAAATCCAGACCGCTAAGAAAACACTCTCTCTTTTTCCAGTGGTGAGCAGTTTATTGGTACCGTAGGAACGTGACTTTCAGCTGACTCACAAATGTATTATTTGTGAAAATGTGTTACTAAGTGCCTACTAGCAGCAATTTTGTTAAGTGATTTTTCCCATACCCTATTGGCTTCCTCTTACTAGGAGGCACTCTTCAGATATTTTTATTTAAATCAACCACAGGGCAGGAACGTGCTTCCTAGGCCACGCCAATTCAGACAGGTCGAGATATTAATCCTTCTTTGCGTGAACACAGAAACATTAAGTCTCATTACCTTTGAGAACAGAAATGTGCTGGCGGCTTTCCCCATCTGCAGAGTAGTTCCTGAATTCAATATCTTCTCCATCTTTCAGTTCAACCTTATCATAACCATACCAGCCAAGGAGCTCATTCATAGTGTTTTCTGCGAAGTTCTGAAAGAGAAAAATTACCTACTTATTTATGTAATCAATAACCATCTGGAACGAAGGGAGGACTGCATAAATCGAACCGTATCTGCGCTACATGGGGAAGTGTCAGGTCTGTCCCACCTCCTCAAAGACTAATGTGCATTTCTTAAGTCAAGCGTATAAAGTGTAACGCGTTTAAATCTCAGACTGGCACGTGTAATTATGACAAAGGTTCACACAACCGTAATTTAAAGAAAATGAAAGGGAGAGTTATTTATGACTTCTGCTCTGGCATTCAATGTCAGAAATTTTTTATCACACATTCATCACTAAAATTTGTCTGTATTCCTATAAAATATATAAGACTGCAGCAAGAAAGAAACAGAAAACAAAGATTTTTTCAGGCAGCAGTTAATCAATCTTACTGTGCTACAGCCTTTTCAGCTGGAGTAGGTCACCAACACAATTACAGTTCCTTGAGGTGCACGTGAACCAAATGAAATAAAATCACAGTGAAGACATTTTTCCTCAGTTATAAACCCCTGCACAGCCAAAACACTTGGAAACTCTTTACCACGAAAGCATTTTACCATCACGTTTCACATAAAAATCACTCAGATTTGTTTAAGAAAGCCTTTCTTCTGCCTTGACATATTTATTTTTAAAACAATTTCCAAGCAGCAGTGTGGTTGTATTTCATATTTGTATGGAAACGCGAAATACGGAACATGACCGTCATAACTCCCAGTCTCTACTGAAAACCAAGTCCTCCAGGTCATGTGTCAAGAATATTTCTGTAGAAAAGGCTCATTACTGGGCTGGGAGATTTAGTGGAGTAAGTCAAGAACCCTGCAGCCAGGCAACGAAGCTTTGTGAAACCGGACGGTGCCACGGAGCCATGGCTTATGGGTTTAGGAAACTCCTGGAGGAAAACGGCTAATGAATTGTTGTCACGGCAAAGGTCAGCTTCAAGTGAGATGACAAATGTACAATGAAATGAAAAAACCGCAAACAAAGCCTTTCAGTTTGGTCTCTTCACTTATTGTTTTTTATTATCGCTTTTAAAAGAAATTCTAAACTTGATTTTACCATAAGATCTTGACATCTAAAATAACGATCCTGATAAGCAATCTTCCTGTGACTCTGGCTACCAGCAAAGAACAAAAGCAGAACACGACACCCATTCAAAACAAATGGCTGCTAGATTTGCTCTAGCAACTGCACTAGCTCAGTTTTTGAGTGGGAGCAAGCCTAATGATAGAACACAGCAATCCTCGAGTCATTTTAATAAAGAAATAAAATTAATCAGATCCTAATTGCTTCCGAATCCCGGGCTGCAGCAGGCACCCTGCCCCAGAACACCCGAGCCGCACTGCTGCTGGCTCATCCATCACACCAGATCGCAGAGGTGTTCCTGCCACCAGGGGAACGCTGAAACACGGCTGTAAACAACACGCACGGGCGAGTTACACCCTCCCAGGAGCATCACCTGTGAGACTGCTACAAACACACGGTCCAGCAGAAAGGAGACCACAACAAAAACCCACAGCAGACCCATGGAGCATCAATTTCCCTGCTTTTTCCCCTTTCACTTGACCTCCTGCTGGAAGTCTCAATTCTGTGGCTCTTCTGAGCAGCCCCAAATTGCCAGAAAATGTGGCACTGCTCCACATCTATGCCAAGTTTCAGCATTATACCTCTGACAACCCATTATGTCTGAACTATGTCACTCTGGCAGTCAGCAACAAAGAGCGCTGTGCAGTGTAATGTGGCTAATACCTACCCTCATTTCTAAAATATATATTTAAATTCTCACGTGAACAATGCTGGTTTGTGAGTGTTTTAAACAATAGCAAAAGTGTTTGCAAAATTTTTCTAAAGATTTTTGGGTCTTCAACTTTTTAGAAAACTTCTCTCCAATTGCTGAAAATGCAAATGCAATAACCCCATCTCCAACCCATGAGAATCCAATGCAGAAATGAGCTGGAGACTTAGAGTGAATGACCTGACAGGATCTGCTGAGTCCCAGAGGAAAGCTCCAGCACCTTCCCTCGTTCTGCCACGTTTCAGCTGTGGAGACACAGCCCTGGAGATTAACCCAGCAAGGTGGAGGCCAATCGACAAAAGGCTGCCTGACTTAAACTCCATGCAATCCAATTAACTGAGTAGCTCTAAATTTGCCTCCTGTGGATGCTTTGTGTTTTATTTGCACTGTTGATCAACTCAGGAGATGAGTAATTTTTAATTACTTGTCAAGGAATATGTAAGCAAGGCTGTGTATGTTTATTCTTTTCTGTAACAAAGTACTCTCCCCTCTTCAGAATCTAGTCAAAATGATTGTTGGGTTTGCAATGCCACAAAGCTTAAGTACCTTTCAGGCCTCATTTTACTGTTCATGATGAGCAATGCACAAAAATGAACAGTCACAACAACAAAAAAATACATTTGATTTTGAAATTAGTCATAATAAAGAATTGACCCTTTACAAAAATAAACAAACAAGTTACCAGGGTCTTTGTTATTAACTTCAATGGCAGTAGAACCAGGTCACATAACTGTTAACAAAAGTTATCTTTTGAACACAGTGATTCCCCAACAAGGATGCATTTTAAAATAAGAAATAAATAATAAATAACACAGTTAAGCCATTCTCCTTCACAGTTTGTCTTACCTATTGCAATGACAGTTATCACCCTTAATGCTGTTCTCTCAGTGGCTAACAGCCAGGGCTTCATTACAGAGCACTCCCTCTGCACACAGCAAACCAAGAGGACGCGCCCATCGCTAATAAGCTGATGGTTCAAGCTGAGAAATGTTTTTTCTACACTAACTACCATGCACAGATGAGCATCCACAGACCTACATCACCTTCCCTGAGACCCCTGATTAACAGAGCTGTCTGCAGGGGTATCTAACATCTTGTCCATCCAGATGATGGTCACGCATTTGCTCACTGAAGCTATCGCCCTGAAGCTGACCACTACCATTTCACTGTCTCCGTGCATTCTCCCTTCTTTCCATTTCAATGGTAGGCCCAGTCTAAGCGCATTCAAGATACAACAACAATAGGGTAAGTGCAAAGACTAGTGTGGTGGCAATAATTAAAATATAAATACTGAGGTGAGAATTTTTCTCTGTGTGAATGTAGGAGGGAAAAAATAAAAAGCTCAGCTGTTGATGAAGTAAAGCAAAGGAAGAAAGACAATTAATATACAGGCTGTACCTGCAGAGCAGAAGCTTTCTGAGAGATGAATAAGCTGCAAGGGCTCAGAGTAAGGAAGGGGATGATCATAACCACAGCACTTGAGAAAAGCAAGAATACGAAACCTGAAGTTGGAGTAGGAGAGAGGAAGAAGCAGTGATGGAGCATGCTAGAGAGGAGCCAGCTAAGCTGAGAGACGATGATCTTGCCAAAGCCCAGGAGGAAGAAGAAGCAAAGACAAGAGTGGAGGAGACAGGATGGAGGAAGTTCATGGATCTGCACTTCCAAGCTTCTGCAGGACTAGGACAGCAAATGCACAAACCTAGTCCATGCTTGCTTTCAGATCCACTCCCCAAAAGGACGTGGAGGGTCTGCAGGATGGAGGCTGCCAGCCCAACTCCGCAGCCCTGCCAGAGGCCTGAGACACCATGAAGGATCAGCACACCAGGGAAAACCTTGCCCAACATCCCCAGGTCCCTGCTCAGCAATCCCACTGCTCAGCTGGAACCTCAAACCCAGACTCAAGGGTTTCCCAGTGTAATGACAGCACCAAACCCCACTGCACCCTGCCAGGAGGTCACACGCCAGGTCCCCTTCCTCCTGGACCCCTCCTTCTGCCCCCCACTGATCACTCCTGTGGGGTAACGTATGTGTATGGTTTCTCTCTTCTTGCACTATGCAGAAATGCCCTCCCCTCTGGAAGCTGCAGGCTAGCTGTTATCCTTGTTAGCATTTTGACTTGAATTTGCTCCCTATTCATGGGGAAGATGAAGAAGAGTGTGGTAACTTGCCTGGCTGCAGCTTTTCTCCTTCACGAGGCTGACTTATTTGTGAGGCAGTAAAAATATAATCACATTCATTTCCGCTCCAGCATTCATTTCATCGTAACAGTAGACCTACCGCTTGATTTTTTATGTTGCAATGCATCATTTTCCCAAATTTTCACTAATTAATACCCCCTGAAGCTCACCCGCGCTTCTCTCCTCACCTCATAGCTCCCGCCTTCCCTCCTCCATGAACCCTATCCACAGGGGGCAAGGCCTGGCCTCGCAGACCCAGGCCTGGCAAGCGCGGAGGCAGGAAGCACGCAGGAGAACGAGTCTGTCAGACTCATTTTCTTCTAGGTTTTACTGCCGAATGTTTATTTCAGATTTTGGAGGAAGCGCGGTGGCTCCCGTCCATTTCCCTGCACGCACAGCCCGCCAGGTGTAGAGCCCCACAAATTCACTTTTCGCTTCATGAAAATAAAAACGCGTCTGTATTCACGATATAAACTTGACATTGTATTTTTTTTTTTTTGCCAACCCTCACTCTCCTTGCTTCTTGATGCCACCGCCATGTTGAGCGTTAGGGTCAGCCCTTCATGCAAGGACCAGCGAGCCAGGTCTGCGGGTGCTCCAGCTCCCCGTGTCCCACCACACAGAGGGTTGGCACGACGTGGGCCTTGTGCCATAGGCCTCAGCACCGCGCTGAGCTCTCCCGCGACACACAGAGGGGATGCTCCCCTCGGCAGCCACCCCACACAGCCACTTCCACGCAGGCTCTGTGGAAAAACCTCGCCTCGCAATCCCGAACAGCACGACTGATAAAAGTCTGTCTGCTTTTCCACTTCCACGACCACAGTTTTTGCTTTTCAGGAGAGAAGGGAGGAGTTTCCTTGAAATCTCTTTAACGTTCGCAGCTAGCTGGCTCGCTGCAAGCACAGCTCTGCCTTTTCCACCGCTCTCCTAATTCTGACAGTAGTACTTTTAAATGCCAAATGGGGAATATTAACACACTAAACTGAAATATCTTCTGATGAGTTTACTATTAAACTGTAACAGATGGGCCTGCCTTAAGCTCTAGGCATCAGGACTGGAGCCCAATTTTAGATCCAAATTCGTTATTGAGAATATTTATAGATGGTAAACTCCTTGGGCACATGGAGCAGCCCTGCGAAATTACAGCGCAAATTAGCTGCTAGCTTTTCAATTGACAGAGACTCTGAACATGTGGAGACACTGACGTGTTTGCTCAGGAGAACTTCCAGTACAACCGACTTGCTGCAGCTTCTCAGATCGATTCAAGCACGTTTCACGGGATTTGGGGGTACCTGGATGCTGCTCTCGAGTGGCTCTGATGACTGACAGTGGGGAGAAAAAGGGGAATAAACCAAGGAGGGAGGGATGTGAAAGCCACCACCAAGCCTCCATGAGCACTTTCATCAATTAAACTGCAAAAAACATATATTTTAGATTTGAAAGAGCGCCAGGCTCCCCAATTCCGCTGGCTTTGGGTCTACTGGGTGTCCTGTTATTCACCAGCACGTGAGGAATGACACAACCGAATCTCAGAGTGGCTGTCTGCTCTTCTTCCAAAGCGTGAGATGAACAATGCGACTCTGGGGCTGGGGAGATGGAAATTATAATCCTAAGAAGGAAGGGGGACAAAATAAAGGAATAGTGGCAGAAGGAAAGACTGTGACTGAAGGTCACAAAGAAACAAAAACAGCTCCCCTGAATATATTTTGCATTGAAACCTAATATCAGAAAACTGTGCAGAGTCATGTACTTCTCACACACAACGTTGTATCAAATTAAAATTTGTTATAACCATGGTGTACACTGGGTTGGTGATAACAAAAATGTAACTCAATCTCTGCAGAGCACAAGGCAGCAGCCGGTGGCGTGAACGCCCGGCAGCGTTGGAAGGGAGCGGTGGCACACACGCTGCTGGAACACACCACGCGCGAGCGGTTAGGTTTTGTGATCGGCCGGGAGTAAATAACTGACTGTATCAAACAGCAAATCTTGAAGGAATTTTATGGCTCATTCATAGTGCCTCGCATTCGCAGTACTTAAAATAGACACTCGTCCCAATGGCCTTTTTATTACCCAACAAAAAAAAAAAACACATCTACCCCAGCCCTTTTTCTTTCTGCTAGCAAAGGGAGGCAATTTGATCCAACGTGGGCTGAAACCTGAGTAGGTCACTGTACACCATGATAAAATTCCCTAATCCCTGAGCCAAATTTCCCTGAGGGGGCCCTCCTACTTCTCCTTCACTTTCCAGGCTGACTTTTCCATTCCCTCTCTCGTCTTTTCCTCCCCTTCATCTCTTTCATTTCCCCTACCTTAAAGCCTTGATATCTGATCTGCTGCTGATACTCAGGTTACAGTTTTTACAGCTTAGGCTGTCTATTGCTGTATACATTCCTTTCTTTCTGCTCTGCCGTGATTACTTACCAGAGCTTATTTTACACTGGTCCAGATGAAAGCAGTTCAGATGAAGGGAAACAGCCAGGCCGTTTGAACATTACAGATACGAACCTACACAAGGGCACATTGTGTTCCCTCTGTCATTTCGCTGCACACATTTTGCACAATGCAACCAATTTGTTACATTATTGTAGTCCTCGGGTTTATGAAGAACAACGAGGCACCTTAACTCGTCAGCGCGTAGAAAGCACAAACGAGCTTCACAGGATTTCAACTTTCTCAACGAGCCAAAAATTCAAACTGCTGGGTTTTTCTTCCCCCCTTCTTTCCTCCTTGGATCAGAGCAGCCAACTGTCCTGCTAAAAACACCGTTGCCCAGCACAGCGTAATGGCATAATAGCTCAGCGCAGGCTGCAAGGTGGCCCCCGGTCCGCCAGGGGTTCTGCCACCAGCTATCTCCCTCCCCACCAAAAACCCTATAGTTCAAAACACCATTTCCTATCTGCCTTTAATTACCGAGCCAGCCAAAACCTCGAGGTCTGTAGCCTTAAGCAGCTATCGATGATTAAAAAACTCTCTACATGAAGGCTAATGCCAGTGCTTAATAGCAAAGCATTAGTTCAAAATTGTGTAATTTTTCTCCTTCACACAATGTTGTTTTTGTTTCTTCCTCACCCTTTCAGACAAACATCTGTTATACTGCAGAAGAACAACTATCTCCCAAACCGCTGAGTGCGCCTGCAGCCAAAGTAAACAAAACAAACCCAGAGGATCCAGCACAGTCAGCCTTTATATCCAGCCAGGATAACATTTCACATGTTTTGATTAAAATTAGCTAATTTGTAATTCTAGAACCTATGAAACTTAAAAGCTGCAGCCCGTATAGATGGCATTAAGCAATGTTCTGAGGGGCCCGTGCCCTGCACCACGCATCCCCGCAGCCCTCAGAACTGTGCAGGAGCACAATGAGCAGGGACTCCTACAGAGTGCTCTCCGAAAATAGGACGTGCCACACATCTCGCAAAGAGGAACAACGCTCCCCAGGATCTCAAACCCGTACGGTTTGTTTCCGAAGAGGCGACGCATGGTTTTGTTCATGACACGGATGCTGCTCCCGTCCCCGTTTGCAGCTGATGTGCATGCAGAGCGGGAGCGCTGCCCCTCCGAAATCAGAGCTGTGCAGAAAGGAGAGGGATCGTGCCCTCCTGCTTCATTTCACACGGGGAGATCAGCGCTCCGTCCGGAAAGCAGAGATATTTTCACGAGACGTCATGCATATTTATACACTTGCCCATATAGCATACACCCTATGCGAGCGTGTGGCATTTTCCGGGCAGCCCTCCGCTGACAATCGGTCTTTGAACAAATGACACATTCAAACGAAATGACAGCGGCTCCATCCCACAAGCAGAGCACGCTGCTTTCACCGCTCCGTATGCGAACAACAAGTTCAGCCCAAGTCTCGCAACGTGCTGCTCCCAACTCCGGGGCACCAGAGATGTAAAATAAACAGAGGTGGAACAGGCGTGGAAAACAGGCGCAAAAATATAGGACCAGCAGAGCCCGGAGCAGCGACTTAAGTATAAAAGGAATCCCGAAACCTGTTTGTGCGCAGCCACAGCCACCCCAACATCTGGAGCAGCGGCCTCGAGCACTGCTCCTGAGCACAGCTGGAGGGGCACAGCTGGACAGGCCCCGCTCCCCATGGGACGGGGCAGTCTCCAAGCCATGGAGTGCTCCCAAAAAGCAGCCCTGGGCCGAGCACCTTTGGGATCAGAGTGGGGAGGGCAGGAGCCCGGAGCTGGGTGCAGGGAGGATGCGCGGCGTGGAGCGCAGCATTTCACTTTGACAATTTAATTACACAGTTGCAGCTGGCTGCTGAAAAAGGAGAGAAATAGGGGGGTGAAAAGAGGGCCCTTTCTTTTCCTAACTTTACGGCTTCCCCCGCTAACCTGAGGGGATGGCTAGAGGGTAAAAAAAAAATAGAAAGAAAGAAAGGAAACCGCTCATCACCGGCACCCGGGGAGCCTAAAAGCCCGATAAGGGAGAGTATTTTATAAAACAAATAAATCAAAGCCGGTCAATGAACAGGATTTGCAGCCTGTGAATTCGTCTCTGTTTTCAGCCCAGGAGGCGGAGTTGAGACACATTCAGTGCATCCTACAAAAAAAAAAAATGACAAGAGATCCTTTCTTATTCCGTTTCCATGCACGGCGGCGGGGGGGCGGGCGGACCCCCGCTCCCTTCCCCACCGCGGGCACCCACCTTCATCTCCTCGTTGATCTCCCGCTTCACCGGGTGCGCCGGCTTCCTGCTCCTTTTATTTTCGGGAGGTCTCCCTTCTTTCTCCATTTCTGCCATTTTTTGCGCCTACTTGGTGCCGGAGATGAAATGGCTGCTGGTGCTCTGGGGGGGCCGGGAGGGGCGCGGNGCGCCCAGCGAGGGGCGGAGCGCGGACGAACCGCCGCCCCCTGGTCGGAGCCGGAGGGGAGGAGCCGCGAACCCCCGGACCCCCCGCGGCCGCCCCCCCCGGGAGCCGCCCCCGTGCCGCTGTCCCCGCGTGGTGGCCGCACGGCGCGGTCCCGGCGGCCGCGAACTGCGCGTTTTCGAGGAACCTCGGTTGGGAGGTGGGCAGGAAGAGTTGCACGTGGGGACGAGGAGGCGCCCCGCGAAGTCCCCACTTCCTCTGTGAGACATGAGTTGGTTTCGCGTGCGAGAAGGTCTCGCTGACGCTCTGCAAAACCGCTGGTGGTTTCTTGAGTACAAAAAGTTGAGCAGAACTCCTTTGCACGTTTCACGGCTGAGGTGAGGCTCACTTCCCGTGCTGGCTGCGGGTGGCAGAGCGGGGTGGGACACGGGGCACATCCCCCGTGGCACTGGGAATGGGGAAGAAACCGGGATTTTGCAAAGCCCGAGAGCAGCAAGCATCGAGGAAGGGCAGGGAAGAAGCAGCCCTCAGCCCGCTGAGCAGTCCCAGCAGCAGTGGGGTCACAGCCACCGCGAGGGGAGGTGCTGCCTCTCCCCTCGCAGCCTGAGAGAAGCAGAAGCTGGGAAAACCAGAGGCCATCCTTTGAATCCGCAGAGCAGCAGCACCCCACAGAGACCCCCGAGGGGGCTCAGCCGCAGCGCGGGCTGTGCTGAGGGCTCAGGAGCACTACACACGCTGGGAGCCAAGGTCTGGCCTCAGACTTGCCAGCAGCAACTGTGAGAAGAAAGCAAGGTTTATCTTTCCTCACTTGTTGTATTTTTAAAATATGATTTTTTAATCTTTTGGAAGGCAACTTGCAGCTCCACAGGTAACCCCCAAAATACGGTGCTTAACGGGGGAGCTTCCACCTGCTGTGCCATATCACCACCACCAGCAGCAAACACATCCTCACCTTCTGTTCACAGGATTCTGCTAGGAATGAATTGGTCTGGCTGAGCTCTCATCAAGCGCAGGAGGTGCTCCCAGGATTTCAGCATACTCTCTTCCATGGCAGGGACAAGATAGGCAGTGGAAGGAGAAGTTTATAAACACATCTTGTGCAGCATCAGAGCTGCTTGAAACCTCTAGCTTTAGCCTGGGAAACCTCCCTGCTTTGAATCACCAGCACCTTGCTGATACACAAAGTAATGAAGAACACAGAATGAATTCTTACATTAGGGACACATCGCTGGTTTCTCTGTAGAGCTGGTAACACAATTTTAATGAAAATCTTGGACCCGTTGCTGTGCAGAATGACCAGGTTGCCTTAAGTGGTTACTTCGTAGTGAAACATCTGAAAACACATAATAGACTACTCCTTCGCTACACTTGCTATGGATATTGTAATAAAGTGCTGTTTCGCTGCATCAATTTAACAGAGTGAGTTGAGCGTCTGACAAAAAGATTAATCCTGAACTCCCAGCACAAACAGAATTTCCTTAAATATCAGAAGGGACTTTGTACCTGCAAGCCCAAATGCTGTGAATGGTCTTCAGCAATTACAGCGTCTTTAGGATCCAATTTGCATTCATTTTCCTGACTAACGATTGACAGTTGTAAACTGAGCACCTCTCACAGCCCTTGCTACCAATGCTGAATTCCAGTCCTCACTTCTTGATCACTCAAACCAAGGGCTTTCAGATTGGTTTTTCCAAGTGCACACTGCAAATGCAGATGTGAATTCATGCCTCCTGACAATAGGCTCCGTTTTCTCAGCTGCTTTTGGTAAGCTCCTAAAAACAACCCCCACACAGTCCCCCAGAACTTCATCAACTGCTGGCTGAAAGCCACTTTCTCAGAGCATGTCCTGTTTTTCTTGGTATCTACTATAGGCTTTGGATGGATACAAAAGTTCTACCTCTCTGGGTCCAAATCTCTTCATCTGACAGCACATTTTTTCTGTGACTGTCACATCTCCTAATTTTCTAGAGCTGTTATTACCTTTACATATTGCATATTACTATACTCCATATTCTTGGGAAGTTGTTCTTGCAGTGACAGCATATGGAGGACCATCAACTGTCAAGACAGAAGTTCGTGCATGTAGAATGCTCAGACATTATCTGACACTCGTTGTAGGTACTGAAATAAGATTTGGAAGCCATCTAATTGTTCCACGTGTTAATGGGGGGGCAAAGACTGAAAAAAAGGAAAGCTTTTAGGTTTTAGTGATAGCTCATGAACTCATAAGGGGAAGCAGAATATTGGAATCTGTGGAAGCCATAAATTTGTCAGTCATACAATGGCATTGATCTGAATATCTCTGAAAACTTATGAGAAAATAAATCTGGTATTTACATTACAGAGACCCTAACATTAAATACATTTACTGAACTGTGACAGTACATATTTCTTGTGCGAAAACCTATATTTTTGATAAAGAAACCTGGTTCAGCAGTGCTCAATATGGATTCTGGAAAATATCTTAAAGAGGTGAATAAGGGTGGCTGATTGAATCGATAGCATAGCTCACGTTTGTTCTACCAGGCAGAGGTACAGGGCTATATGGTATCAGCGGGCTATATGTTATCAGCAGGCTATATGGTATCAGCCAAAGATGAAATCATGACCCTGTGGAAATCAGTGAAGCTTTTTCCCCTGAGTTTAATGAGACCAAATTGCCGGTGAAATTTTCAAGGAGGTTTTAAGTTGATTCTATTATATAGTGTGGGTTGGAAAGCAGGAATTCCATTTTCTTTAAAAAATGTAGAGTTTTCCAAATACATTTCCATTTTCCAAAGCAAAAATAAGATTTTTTCAATGTGAGGGGGAAGGTAATACTCCTTGTTGTAACTCACCTTGAAGGGGCCTAGAAACATCAGGCTTCCCACGATGAGTCCTAATCGCAGTGCCATAGTCTCTCACTGTCCCCTCTGCTGAAGGGTCTGGTGGCTTTTTTTGCTTGGATCATGGGCTACTTTCAAAGCTGGGAGGAAAAAAAGCTATATGTGATCTGTCTTTTGGTGATCACTAGGTCACCTGTGAGGCTGAGGTCCAGGTCTCTGCTGTGTCTGAGTCCCGGCAGGAACCCGAGCTTTCTCCTGCGCTGCCCAAATTGGTGTTTTGCGCACACGGCGGTTCACCAGGCTGGGTGGTTTTGTCCTATTGAGGCTTTGCATTCCCGGCTCTGAATTTGCACTTGAATTTTTGCAGGCACAGTAATTTGGACTTCTGGAAAACAAATGTAAAATAACAGGTGCAAAAAAATTGCCTAAAATAAATTGTCCCAGGTTTAGTTTATATTCTGTTGTTCTGTGTTCCGATGTATTAGTATTTACATGTTTTTAAAGGGCACTCTTTCAAAAGGGCTTTTTAGAGAACACGAAAGCAACGCTCTGTCGTAACTAAATTCTTCTGTTCGGTTGTTATTAACATGCAGCTCTCTTTAATACTGTTAGCCACGTTTCTTCCCATTACTGTCCACCAGAGAGGATGAGACAAACGAGAAGGCCCAGTTTTCCAGCCAGCACATATGCAAGCGGCGTGGCAGTTGGAGAGAGATAGCGTTTTGAACCCTTCCGGATCACTGGCACAGACTGCGGTCTGTGGTGCCCGGGGGCGGCAGCAGCGGCCCTCGTTGCCCTCCGGCCCCACGAGGCCGGGCCCCACCGCCTCGGGGCCCGCCAGGCCGTGAGGCGCGGCCCGGGGCCCGCGGGCGCTGCGCGGAGCTCCCCCTCCTGGCGCCAGGCGCGGCCTGCGGCCCGCTGTCACCCCTGTGCCCGGGGGTCCCCAGGCACGCAGGGAGGAGGGCAGCCCGAGGAATGGCGGTGTGGAGGAGGGCTGCGGCTCCTGGCTCTCCTAGGACAACTCGCCCGCTGGCTGCCTGCCTGCCAGGAGGCTGCGGGCTCTGCGGCGGGTTGCTTAGTGATACCAGCCACCGTGCAAAACACGGGGCTGCGCAGTCTGCCGTGAACTGACTCGTTCTTGTTTCACCTGGATCCGAGGTGAGCCCATAATGAGCAGCAATTTAAATTCAGGGATTTGGTTTGCTGAAGTGTTTAATTAAACAAAGAAATGCATTATGACTGCTGGTAGAAAAGCGCCGTTATGTTGATTTTTTTCATTTGGCTTGAAGTGGAAATGTTCCTCTGACTTTCTGTGCGACACGCTAAGGTGATGGATTATCAGAAGCAAATAAATGCACTAAATAATTAAAACATCTGCTCCTCATCTGTTTTTTGTTTGTTTGTTTGTTTGTTTTCAGTACAACCAGCCATTTCACATATAGGAAAACGCTCCTGTGATCTTCTCCCTCGCGTCAGCTCCTCGGCTCCCCATGTCCACTCCAGTGATGTTAGTCCACCCATACCTTGCAGAAGGGGCACATTCCACTCATTCCTGAGCTGGGATGAGCGGCCGCAGCGTTACTCACCCGCAGCAGTGTCTGTAGATCCCTGTCTGCTTTGGATACTAATCTCAATCCAGAGCTTCCTCAGATGACTGAAGGCTGTTCTGCAAAATGTCAATACGTAGCCTCTCCGAAGCCAACACGGTATGGTGGTTGAAATGGGAGTTGTGGCGGCTTTCCAAATATGAAGGTCTGGAGATGTTTGGAGGTATTTTAATATTGATGAATATTTCAGAATTTTTCTGTGGCTTCAGGGTATCAGTGTCAAATCTGTGCAGATTAATGGCAAGATAGAGCCCTAATACTGTTAATGTCTTTCGAAGTTCTGGCAAATGCAGAAAAAATGTGTTTAACTTATTGCTATTAATGATCACTCTTCTTGCCTGAAACGTCATGTAATTTAATGAAGGGGAAAAAAAATATTGATAAACAGGAAGAAATTAAATACTTCTGAGTCTTCTGTTAGAAATCCTTTCTTCTTTCCTTGTTTGATTTCTAATGTCTCCTATGGCAAAAGTAAGAAAAAGGAAGTCTTCTCCTTGTTCAGCATCAGCAAGCACCCACATCACTCCAAAACAGTTGAGATTTAACCTTTAAAAAGGTATCAGCAATGCATATAAAACCAAATTAACAAAACATGCCATGGACATCAGTTTTGACATTGAGGAAAACTGTCATCTGCCTGCTGCTCCGCTCTGTCTATCCACCACCATTATTCAATAACTCTGCGGTGACGGTCTCGTATTAAATATGATGCCAAAGATCAGGCAGAGTCACACGTCGTACCAGACTTGAACTTGGGGATGGCAAACCATGCATTTTGCAACCTCTGCACTTCATTACCGTTAAGGACTGTACCTCAGCATGAAAGCTGTGACTCTTTTGAAAAGTTCCATTTGTTCAATACAGTGCTCCACTTGCTCTGCAACACAGCTTGTTAAAGGGCGCTTACCAATCCCTGCTTTCCTGAGGGCTTCTCACTTCACGTGGCTGAAACACAAAATGCTGCCCTTCAGTGCTACAGCAGGTCCGGGGTACCTGAGAGACCTTCCTGCTCCCTATGCCTCTCTCCCATGTTCCTCACAAACCCTGAAACCAGGGAACTGTCAAACCCAGAAGTAAAGCTGCTGAAGGGTGGAGACATGGTCTCTGCAGCTGCCTACAGCTGTAAGGCTCCTTCTGAGGCAAGCTGAGAAGATGTACAACCAAGGCAACCTCATTTTTTCACCTGTCTTTTCTTGACAACAGCCAATTCTGCCCCTCCTCATTCCTTTTCGTCACACAGAAGAAGGCAGGAGAGAGTTTCCTTGTTCCACTTCAGTAAATGGGTAAGCCTCCCAGACACTTTAACGATAGGAGGAGATGGGGAGAGGTTGTATGGGGTTGGGGTAGAACGGAAAGTTCTCCCTTCTTTTTAACTTCTTTTTTTTTTAATAGAACAATTGTGCTGATACGCTTCTGAAAACATTATTACAGTAATCTACATCAAGTTCTTCCTAAAAGGCATCCCTCCTCTCTTTGTCTTTTTGTGAAGAATAAAATATTTTTTTACAATAGAGGTTTATGCATTTTCTCATACTCCTGTATTTCCCTTGTGAGCTTTGTTGCATGATATAGTATGTCAGCTTAAGTAACATCTGTCAAGGGATGGAAAACAATTACAGGTTCTTTTCAGTAACAAAAGTCATTTTGGAGTTTCTTCATCCTTAATTTTCTTGTCATACTTTCAAAAACATTACATTGTTTTGTCCAAATTATCCCTTGCATTGCTTACACAAAATACAGTAGATTATTCATTTCTTTTCTGGACCCAAAGAAACACATCAAGGTATCTACAGTCACATGTACTAAATGTTTTAGACCTAGGTAAAGTTGGGCTTTGACATGTCATGATTTGACAATTACTCTTCTACTGCAATGCTTGCTTTCCTGCCAGCATCTCAGCAGAATCCTACATGACATGTGACTCAATCTCTTGATCTTCTCAGTTATATTTACACGAATTTTACACAGCCTAATATATAATGGCAATGCATTCACAGCGCTATGGCTAAAAGTCTGTCAAAATCCCAAACACATCATGAGAATACATAACTAGAATGTGTCACATATTGTCAGCATAGGAAAACATTCTTTATTTCCAGAATCAAAGAATAGCAGAGATTGGAAAGCTCCTCTGGGGAGGGATCTATCCTCCCTGCACAGTTGCTCACGGATGAGTCCAGTCATATTTCAAATAGCTCCAAGGATGGAGACCACGACATCTCAGGACAACCTGCTCCAGTGTTTGGCCACCCTCACAGTAAAGAAAAAAAAAAGCTTCTCTTTCATTTAAAAGGAATTTGCTACATTTCAATTTGTGCCCATTGCCACTTGTCTTTTCACTGAGAAGAGTGTGGCTCCATCTTCTTTCCTCCCTCTCATCAGATATTTCTACGTGCTCTGATCCTCTCTGAGCCTCCTCCAGGATGAACAGTTACGAATCTCGTAGCCTCTCCTCTTACATCAGATGCTCCAGTCTGTTAATTATCTCTGCAGTGTTTTGCGGGACTTGTTTCAGTGTGTCCCCACCTCTCTTGCACTGGGGAGCTCAGAACTGGACCCAGCACCCCAGACGTGTCTCACCAGAGCTGAGCAGGGTGGGAGGATCACCTCCTGTAACCTGCTGGCAATGCTCTTCCTAGTACAGCCTGGGCCTTTGCTGCAAGGGTGCGTTGCTGGCTAGTGTTCAGCTGGTTGGATGCCAGAACCCCAGGGCCTGCTCTGCAAAGCTGCTTCCTAGTTGGTCTCCCACCTTTACTACTGTAAGATTATTCCTCCCCAGGTGCATGACTTTGCATTGCTCTGTTGAACTTCAGGAGATTCTTGTCAGCCCGTTTCTCCTGGAATTTATTCAATTTGCTTTGATTTATTCTCTTCTAAGCAATTAGTATAACTGTTATCTGGAAAGATTTTGTTTTCCTGAGCTGTGTTGATTTTTCTAACTAAATCATACATGTTGCATTAATGATAATAATCTATGTCTCTTACTGCCATAACCAAAAATGGATTTTGCTTAAAGACAGTCCCACGAATCCTTCTTGGCACAGGTAAGATTATTTCCTTAGAATAGGACCAATATATGTATCCATCTTCATTCGAGATTCTTGACCTGCTGGAGAGGAGCTCTGCTGAGAAGGACCTGGGTGTCCTGGTGAACAGCAGGTTGGCCATGAGCCAGCAGTGTGCCCTTGTGACCAAGAAGGCCAATGGTATCCTGGGGTGCATCAGAAACAGCGTGGCCAGCATGTCAACGGAGGTGATCCTCCCCCTCTACTCTGCGCTGGTCAGGCCTCACCTGGAGTACTGTGTCCAGTTCTGGGCTCCCCAGTACAAAAAAAGGCAGGACACTTCTAGAGAGAGTGCAGTGGAGGGCCACAAAGATTATTAAGGACCTGGAGCATCTCCCTTATGAGAAAAGGCTGAGAGACCTGAGACCGTTCAGCCTGGAGAAGGGAAAACTGAGAGGGGATCTTATCAATATCTAATGGGCAGGAGACAAGTGGATGGGGCCAGGCTCTCTTCAGTGGTGCCCAGGACCAAAACAAGGGGCAATGGGCACAAACTGTAACACAGGAAATTCCATCTGAACATGAGGAAAAGCTTTACTTCAAGGGTTACAGGACACTGGTACAAGCTGCCCAGAGATGCTGTGAAGTCTCGTTCTCTGGAGATATTGAAGACCCCCCTGGATGCTTTGCTGTGCAACCTACCGTAGGGAACAGCTTTAGCAGGGGGGTTGGACTAGGTGATCTCCAGAGGTCCCTTCCAACCCCTATGATTCTGTGATTCTGTAATACTTGAAGAGTGTCACAGTCTGAACTAGAACCCAATTCTTATGTCTTGTAGGACAGTCCTGTCACTGCTAGAACATGTAATCTAACCTTTCTTTGGAAAAAAAGAAAAGTGAGTTTCCCTTTGAATCAGCTTGACTTTGAGCTCACTCATGAAAACACCAACGACCTTTGAAAGAATACAGGAATGGCACCACTGACAGGTTTTTCCCCCATTGGTTGCAAATAAAGATATCTGAAATAAATGCCAAAGCTGTAATTTATCAGACTTTTTCACAGATTCCACAAAAGCAAGGAAACTCGAAAGGCTTTCTCAAGGCAGCACATGCCAGTCGTTTGTGCATGAATTGCAGGAGGGGAAATTACATGTTTCTTTTAGAGCTGTTGTTGCCATCATGGAAAGCGAACAAGCATCTGTGCTTCAGAAATCAGTGGAAGGAAGGTGTTCAGTGAAAGAGAGCATGTGGGAAAACGACTTGAAATGGTGAGAGTGTATGCAAGTAGCAGGAGTTCTGAATGCCATTGGGGAGAAGAACTGGAACAAGGCTGACACATAGAAAGGTGGTGAGAAAGCAAGAAGAAATGTAAAGAAGAGTACACTGAAGGAAAAAAATAAAGAAATTTGGCTAGAGAATAAGTCTGAGAAAATTCTGAAAGTGAGAGAGGAACAGAGAAAGAAGGAAAAATCATAGGGCAGATGGAAAGTTTATCTGTTGGATAACTGTGCAGGTGAATGTGTACGTTAAAGTTTTGGTGTGTTTTACTATGGAAACAGACATAAATATGAAAATCAGACGTCCAAGAAGGACCCCTGATTCAGTAACATTCTGTACATTTGTATTACACAAATTCTGTACGACAATTGTCCTCTGTGGCATTTGCCACTGATCCTGAAAAAGTAAGATTCCCATTTACTAATATTTAATTCAAGAGGACTGCTTACCTCGAATCACTGTAGGTAGGGGCTGCACCACCAGTCCTAAGGTTCTTAATTTCACTCCGAGGCTGACTATTTCCTGTGTTACAACGCTGTGAAGCTGAATCCGGAATACCAATTTAATACTTGAGTGCCCAGAGTCAGGCAGACACTTTGCATAAAAGTCTTCTCTTGTGCGTGCTGAGCGCCTGCAGCTCCCCCCAGGAGGCGGTGGGTGCTGAGCACCTCCAAAAACCAGGTCACTGTCACTCAGCAGCTCTGAAAGGAAATGAAGTGCCAAAGTTTAAGACTAAACTTACAAGCAAGTGACATCACTGTGGAAGATTGCTTCTATGAAGGACTGCCACTCTTTTGGTCATTCCAATTTTGTAATAGAATAGATACACATTTTTAATACAGTTGCCTGTACAGCCCATAAACCCTCCAGAGATTATATGGGGATAAAAGAAAGGCAACAAGAGAGAAGAAAAGCAAGATGGGGGAAAGTAAAAAAGAAAGGGATGATGTTGTTCAAGCCTAATTTTAGGCTAACTTGGGCATGCCTCATTGGCCTTAAATGCAAATTGTTAGTTAGAAGCCTTAAAATAAACATAATGAAGTGGGTTTTTTTTCCACATAATGTGTAAAGTAATTGTGGAACACATATCCATAGGGGGTTCTGGGGAACAAAAGCCTGAACAACTTCAGAGAGCTTAGAAGAGCCAGACCTGGAAGTTTTGGAAAACATGTCCATTTTGGATTATTAAACATGAGAGACTTGGTAGAGCATCTGACTAAGAAATCTCTAAAATGCAGACAGGTGGAATCAGGGTGAACATGCCACTTGAAATGCTTCCCTGTACTTGACTGATTTTTCATTCTCTTCCATTAAGCATTTTATACCGGCACTTATCAGGGATGAAATACTCTTATATACTCATTTTGCATTTGCAGCTTATGGTTTCCCTTCCATAGTTTCCATTTGTGTTGGCCTAGATCAATCGTTCCTCCTCCTGTGCAGCAGCAATAACTATGACTGCCATGTTGTTAACATTTTAATCATTTTAGAGCATGTATTGAAATGGCAGGCAGGCATTTTAATTACAGAGGTTAAAAGGAGAACAGATGCAGTGAGTCAAGAGCTAGATAAAAATAAATGCTTCTCCCCTTGTATCACAACGGCCACTACTCTTTGTCTCCAATGGACTGGCATAAGGACAAATTCAAAAGCAGAGAAAATCATATTGAACAACACCTATATTGAACAGAAGGGTTTACCTAAACTAAGGGGGAAATGTATGGATAATACATCATAGTAATAGAGGAATAGCTTTGTTTTAATTTCCCCACAGCCATTTACTTAGTGCTACTTAAAATCTATTGCTTTGTTCGACACAGAATTGCAAGGGCAGATTCAAATGATTTTGTTTAACTTGTGCTACATAAGTGAATTTTTAAAACAATTTTCTTTATCATCTAAGTTGACTTATACCCAGACCTAGTTCCCAGAAGGACATTACTGCCTATGTGTTAGTAAAGCAGTGAGCGGGCACAGAGTGAGAGAAGCCCCTTGGATAACCACTTCCTCAAATGTTTTGGGCTTTAAAGTTCATCAGTAAACAGAAGGAACAGAAAGCTAGCATCGGGCCTCTGGTGCTGAGAGTTCACGCTGTGCCACGCTCTTCAGCAAGCGGGCAGTGGGCTTTTCAGGAACTGGATCTTTCAGGCACACTTCAAAGGGGACTCATAAATAGGAAGGAACAAAAACCAAGGTGGAGATAAAGAAAGGCACCGGTGACTTCTGCGAAGTTTACTTCAGAGGAAAAATCAAGCTAGCCTTGGTGGATAGTACATCGCTTCCCATATAAGTAAAAAAATAGACAAAGACATAAAAAGGTGCACAGATCTCCCCTCAAATTGAGCATTGGTAGCAGAAAGAAGAACATTTAATATTCCATCTATGCTTTGATTATGCGTGTGAATAGCAAGCTGCAAAATATACATAACACTTCATAAATTACACATATTTAGTCTCTGTGAAATAAGCATTTTAACAGAGAAATGCTTGAATTTATTTATTGAAATCCATAGAAAATCTACATATTCTGTATGTCTGCCAGTCTCCTGCTATACTATGACTTTAATCACTGGGTTGCATCTCTACTCACTAACCGTGAAATGGTTTAGATAGTTTTTCAATCTATTTTTCACCTAAAAACCCAAATCCTGTTTTTTCTGCTGAACCCTCCCAAATCACACCATCTTCTGTGATTTTAAAGGATGCCGGATGGAATTCACTGAAAGAAAATCCATACAAAATCTATAGATTTGTGGGGAGGGGTGTTTATTAATAGAGTGTGTGTGAGTAAGCCTTTGTTCAGCACGCTGTCATTTACTCTCTGCTGCATTTTACTCTCACCCAGGCCATGAACCCCACAGGCAAGGGACCATCTCCTTTGTTGCAGTTTTAAAATACGTCTGATTGGAGTTTTTCACTGCTACTGGAGTGCAACTAAACACAAATAATAAACAGTTAATAGATTGCCAAGTTGCAGAGGTGGGGCTAATCAGCTGAGGCTTTCAGGGGTGGTTAATGATGGATTAGGAATGGGGAACCTGATAAAGCTGAATATTTAAAGGCTAATATTGCACAGGGTGATGGATGTTTTGTCAGCTTCGATTGTGTATGACCAGAATTAACATTGTGCTTATCTTCCTCCTGCTTCTTCGATAGATTACTCAGCTTCAACGCATTGCTGTTTTATGAGTGCCTGCCCAAATTCCCTCGAGTGGAGCACTGCCAGTCATCGGAGACAGCCTAAGAGGCTGCCTTACAATTGCAGTTGGGTTGGGAGGTGAAAAAACAGTGACTCCCTGAAGGAGGGGTGTTATCAGCTGCACACTGCTCTGCCACTGTTCCTGCTCAGCTTGCTGAAATGTAGGGATTTCAATTGATTTTGTTTTCTTTGCAGTGCAAGCTGGCGAGCCAGTGAGAACGGAGCTGTGTGCGGTGAGCGCTGCAGCACAGGGGGGGGCTCGTCCCGTTGCCTGCACAGCGCTGCCGAGAGCTACCAGGAGCTTTGGCTCCTGATCTGCACTGTGCACTGACTGCAGACCTGAGCGCTGCGTTTTGTGTGCAGAGCGAAAATGGTAACCTACACCTACTCATACAAAGCATCTCTATGTATCACAGCTGTATTTGTTTACTTGCTAAGGAAAATCAAAATAATTATGCGTTCATTATCATTTATTAACCAGCAACAAATCTTTTCCTGAGATTGGTATCTCAGTAGGTATATTTAGGCTTAAAAATTACCACTTTTTGGTGCCAAATTCTATCCAAGGCATGTGACTCCTACTGAAATCACCTGACATTGAATCATGCTGGTTTTCCGATGTCTAACTAAAGGATCAATAAGCATTCATCCTTCTCTGTAGGCTGTAGGCTAGTAGGAAGACAGGCAGCCTTGTAGACAAGGCATAGACAGTGAGGTCAAGAGAACAGAATTATTTTCTCAGTTTGCCTTAGGGCTTTTGTGAAGTCTTGGACAAATCACACAACCTCTAAGTTTAAACCTCCTGACTTCCAAAATGGAAATTATCATAACTGCCTACTTCCCCAGGATGTTGTGAAGTAAATCAATTCACTGTATGTATGTGAGGTGAGGGAGACTACTTGGGTGCTTTGGAAAGAAAAGACATGTTTCTGTTAGCTTTCATTTTTGTAAATGGTCATGGATTGCATACTATGCTTTAGCGTATTAAAAATGTAAGCAATATCTGAAAGAACATTTGGTTCCACAGTGTACAGTTGGTATAACATGCAAACATGACTAGTTTCATTCTCCCATGGACATAATTCATTTTGCATAGGGCCAGAGTAAGTATGAAAGATTGGAAGGTCAGCTGTTCCTCGATCAAGTGAAAGTGCTTTGCAAAAGTTTTGCTTTAGATGGCAGTCAGAAAAACATTTCCACATTTCATTTCTTAGAAAAGAGATCCTGAGCTGGCATTAGCGCTGGCTTTGATGTATCCTCTGGTATACAGTCCAGAGCATGCTGCTGTAAACAGAAGTGTCTCTTCACCTCTCCTCTTTGTTCTTCAACTTTGATACTGGCCCCCTGCAGTGGCTTCTTCTTTCTCCTCCTGGGGAGGCTTAACAAAGTCAATTGATAGAGAAAAAAAAGACCTTCCGTTTTCTTCTCTACTTAAGACTCTAAAGAAATAGACACATCCATTATACAGTCACTGAAGCTCTTGAAATAATGTGGGTTTTTCTCTTGATTCCTGAGAGGAAAGGAAGCAAGCAGAAAGGAAGAAAGAAAGGGAAAAAAAAAAAAAGTACTGTTGTGTCCACAACTTAAAATATGGTAAGTACATCATACTTTTGCTTTGGATTTATTTATTTACTTATGTTCTGAGAGGGAAAGAGAAAAAAAAATTGAGAAACTCTAAATTATAGGCAGTACAAACAGCAATGCCTCTGGGTAAGACTGTCCATCATTATCCATTATAAGACCCTGGCTTTTGATGCTTGTAACTGTCAAATTTTAACTTATTTATAATGAACTTTACCGTGATTGGTGTGTCAGCCTGAAGCTGATTTTTAAAACAGCTCAGTCTGTTTGCAAAAGGAGGTTACTGAAAAATATGCTGTTTTGCTCATGTTAAAAATACTGTTGGTCTGCATAACTGAGAAACTCTTGCATCTCCACGTTCTAAAACTGAAATCTGGCACAGGATTTGCCACAGATTTGATAGGTGAGAGATCTCTCAGACTTTACATTAAAAAAAATAAGTAAATACCTACCCTTCATCAGAATGGTCTTTCCACATTCTGCTGTCTGAAAAGTCCAACAGCATTGGACATCTGCGATAGGCTTACCTGGACTTTCCTGTAATGGCTTTTTGCAGAAACAGGGGCCTTTGTGGAGGTCAGCACAAGAATTGAGAGAGGGTTCTGATGTTGCTCCCCACAGACCCCACCCATACATACATATGAAAAGAGTCCATGATTAGGATGCAGGCTGTGCAGACAAGAGGATGATTGGAACTTAATGAGAAAAAGATGAGGAAGCTGTGACAAGAACGAGAAAACAATAGCCAGCATGGATGGTGTGGGGGGCTGAAGCAAATAAATGAGGAGGTTAAGAGGGAAACACTTTGAACCTGGGCCAGAGGTTAAAAATGGTCATGGAAGTATGGCTGGGATGAAGGAACTGGGCTGACAGCACAAGACTGAGAGCCCTTGAGTATTACAGTAAAATCCTTTCTAAGAGTTTCCAGATTATTCTGTGGATAAAAGAAAAAAAAAAAAAGAGAAAGAAAAGAAAAAAAAGAAACAAAAAGTGGTGAAACTAAGTGATAAAATGCATGCCTTATTTCGCTAGCAATTGCTGAGTTTAAAGAATGCCAACCTATGCTGCTTCTGCTCATGAATCCTGAGGAAGCTCTAGTGGCAGTGCGCTGTGCTGTGGATATCAAGCTTCTTGCCCTACTTCTAAACCATTTGCGCTTAGGAGAATTCTATAGAAAAAGGGCAGAGGTGTTCAGTTTCTTAGAATAACATGAAAAACAGTGATTTTGAAAAGGTGAAGTCTCACAAATTAGGAGATGGTAGGTTCATTGCCCATAGAACTTTAATTCTCCTCACTCTGTTTGCATGTATTATTTTACGTAGACTTTAATTGAATAACCATGTCAGTTTTTCACAGAACACTTACCACATTAAGCGCAAGAACGGATGTGGCTTAGGAAACAAATCAAGGAACTTGTCACTGTTACAGGTTGAGGTGCCTTGGTAACTTCTCTTAAGAGCACCCCTCTGGCAATTTTCATTAGCTTAGCCTTTCTGCGCAGAAACATCCCATCACACTCTGTCATTTGCAGGCTGTGTTTATAAGCTGAAACTCACTATTTAGCAACAGTTTGCTCTGCGACAGCGGCTAACTGAGCTGACTCAGTGGCAGCTCCCTCAAAGTAATGCCTTGTTCTCTGAGAGGCAGGTAGCACAGAAAGCAGAGTGCACAGCAGAACCTTAACTGTTGAATAACCTTTCCAGAGGTTGTAGGTTCCCTACATTTTTGCTCTTTTCTCTCCGGTTTGGGGAAGACTGCTTACCACAGACATGTCCAGATGTTACCAACTCCAGTCAAACCCCCATCCTCAGGACACTCATTTTGAAAGTTCTGGCGTTCATTCTGAGCCTTCTCTCAGGCATAAAAACAGCAAGCACCTTGTCACAATCCCTGGAAGCAGGTAGCGGCATTCGTTTTTAGCAGCTTCCTCACTATCACTTTAAAAAACTTCAATTAGTTTGTGCATCCCTGGGCTGCATATTGGTAATTTTGTGATGGAATTGTTTACTGCCTGCACCTTCTTTTGCAGTATCTTTCAATGTAACGCTTTAATCCTGTGGAGCCATGCAAACAAAGTGAGATGTACTTTGTATTT
>WBMW01003369.1:1148405-1165751 GCA_013396635.1 Penelope pileata
ACCCTGGAGCCAGGTGGTGTCGGAGGCCGAGAGGATCGTGGGCTACCCGACGTCCTTCATGAGCTTGCGGTGCCTGCTGAGCGACGAGCTCAGCAACATCGCCATGCAGGTCCGCAAGCTGGTGGGCACCAAGCACCCGCTGCTCGACACCGCCCGGTGAGCGCCCGCGCCTCGGGGCCGGGCAGGGCCGGGTTGGGCGGGGGCACGGCGCAGCGCTTCGGGCCGTGGGAGCGGGGTGGGGGCAGCCCGAGCCGTGCTGCCCTCTGGCGCGGGGGTGTGCGGAGCACTGGGGCTGCGAGGCGGTGGGGTGGCACTGGGGGCACTCAGGCTGCGAAGTAGGGGTCCTTGCATTCTCGGGGCAAACTGGTGGGGCCCCGTGCTCTGCCAGCAGGCAGTGGGAGCCTTAGGCACTGCTCGGCTGCGAAAGAACAACAGAGTTCATTCAGGCAGTGTTTATTTTAACCATTAAATGCCAGAGGCCTAGCAGCAACAAAAAGTGTAATTTTGTGTTGTGGGTCTTTGTTTTGTGCAGAACTGTCTTCGCTATAGCTGAAAATGTAACAGCTAACAGAACACAACTTTTACTGTGCAAAGTATTTTTCAACAGGTGTAGCCCAAAGCTTAACATTGCTCAGAACCAATGTTCTGCTCTTATTCTAAAGAGTAAAAGCTGTGGCTACGTAGTAGCCCTTGGCAACTCCACAGTTATAGCCATACTGAGAACAAGATTTGTTTTTCAAGATCTGTGTCTGCAAATCTGATTTTCTTGAGCGGAGCAAAGGAAGTACAAGGGACAAATGCAGCTTTTCAAGGGAGGTGAGATTTAGGTATTGGCTTTAAGTAGACTTTTCTGGAAGAAGCAAATCAACTTGTTAGTAAAAGTGGAAAATGCCTAACTTCAGAAAATGCTGCTGGAACAGAGTTTGGTTTTGGAATCGTTTGTAGCTGCAGATTGCAGTATTATGAGAAGCCGTGTAGAAAAGATGTAGATTTCCTTCTGTGTATGTATTAAAGAATGGACAGTAAAATGTTTTTCTGCCTTTGATTCTATTTTTAAGATTGGCTGATGGAATGCAGCAAGCAGGAGGACTTGAGCATGGCATGTTTGTGCCCTTTGGTTGCCATTACAGCCACAGGCGCAACATCAGAGTCCCACGGTGTTGAGGATGGCCTTCAGGGCTGACCTGAGAGGCTGCGCAGTGGGTAGTGGTTGCTGGTTTGAGTGTGGATTAGGCTAAAGCCAGCACTTTGTGGCATGGATGAATATTTCAGGAAAGAGCCGTGATGCTTTTTTTCTCTAAGTGATGCTTGTGGGCTGCTTTGGGCTCAGTTCTCCGAGCCTGTGCCATGTGTAACACTGCTAGGAGTGAAACCAGGCACAGGGCCAGCAGGACTGGCTCTATCAGTTTTTAAAAAAATCATGCTGGAATCAGTATTCAGTATTTACTGGTGTAAAAGCTGAACGTTGTGCCTTTATTTAGAATGTTCTTGNCAAAAAGTGGTGAAACTAAGTGATAAAATGCATGCCTTATTTCGCTAGCAATTGC
Organism: Penelope pileata; assembly: GCA_013396635.1. Classification (NCBI taxonomy): domain Eukaryota; kingdom Metazoa; phylum Chordata; class Aves; order Galliformes; family Cracidae; genus Penelope; species Penelope pileata. The sequence continues at coordinate 1,149,953 of WBMW01003369.1, forward strand.
TGAGTTTAAAGAATGCCAACCTATGCTGCTTCTGCTCATGAATCCTGAGGAAGCTCTAGTGGCAGTGCGCTGTGCTGTGGATATCAAGCTTCTTGCCCTACTTCTAAACCATTTGCGCTTAGGAGAATTCTATAGAAAAAGGGCAGAGGTGTTCAGTTTCTTAGAATAACATGAAAAACAGTGATTTTGAAAAGGTGAAGTCTCACAAATTAGGAGATGGTAGGTTCATTGCCCATAGAACTTTAATTCTCCTCACTCTGTTTGCATGTATTATTTTACGTAGACTTTAATTGAATAACCATGTCAGTTTTTCACAGAACACTTACCACATTAAGCGCAAGAACGGATGTGGCTTAGGAAACAAATCAAGGAACTTGTCACTGTTACAGGTTGAGGTGCCTTGGTAACTTCTCTTAAGAGCACCCCTCTGGCAATTTTCATTAGCTTAGCCTTTCTGCGCAGAAACATCCCATCACACTCTGTCATTTGCAGGCTGTGTTTATAAGCTGAAACTCACTATTTAGCAACAGTTTGCTCTGCGACAGCGGCTAACTGAGCTGACTCAGTGGCAGCTCCCTCAAAGTAATGCCTTGTTCTCTGAGAGGCAGGTAGCACAGAAAGCAGAGTGCACAGCAGAACCTTAACTGTTGAATAACCTTTCCAGAGGTTGTAGGTTCCCTACATTTTTGCTCTTTTCTCTCCGGTTTGGGGAAGACTGCTTACCACAGACATGTCCAGATGTTACCAACTCCAGTCAAACCCCCATCCTCAGGACACTCATTTTGAAAGTTCTGGCGTTCATTCTGAGCCTTCTCTCAGGCATAAAAACAGCAAGCACCTTGTCACAATCCCTGGAAGCAGGTAGCGGCATTCGTTTTTAGCAGCTTCCTCACTATCACTTTAAAAAACTTCAATTAGTTTGTGCATCCCTGGGCTGCATATTGGTAATTTTGTGATGGAATTGTTTACTGCCTGCACCTTCTTTTGCAGTATCTTTCAATGTAACGCTTTAATCCTGTGGAGCCATGCAAACAAAGTGAGATGTACTTTGTATTTCAAGGGGTAAGCAATGCCATGCCCCCTTTTGTCACATGAATGTAGCCAACAGGACTGTTTTCTCACCAGAACTCTGCCTCTAAGCAACAAAGCGTAGACCTGGGAGTTAGGGAAAGGTCCTTCCCCAGAGGGTGGTCGGGCCCTGGCACAGCTCCCCAGGGCACTGGTCACAGCCCCATGCTGCCGGAGCTCATGGAGCGTTGGGACAGTGCTCTCAGGCACAGGGTTTGGATTTTGGGTGGCGCTGTGTGGAGCCAGGGGTTGGACTCAACGATCCATGCAGCTCCCTGCCAACCCGCGGCACTCGGCGACCCCGTGCAGCCCCTCAGCACCGCCGCCGTCTGGCGCGGAAGGCGGCTGGAAGTGGCCAGAGAGAACCCCGCCGCCTCGCTTTACGGCCTTTTGCGACGCGCAAGATGGCTGCCCCCAGGACACGATGAGCCCGCGCCGATCCGCCGCCCGGGTCTGAGCCGGGAGCGCGTCTCGGGCCCCTCCGGGGCGAGCAGCGGGCGCGAGGCGGCCTCCCGGAGCGGCGGCGGGATGTGGGGCGCGCTGCTGCGGCGCGGGGCCCGCTGNCACTCAGGCTGCGAAGTAGGGGTCCTTGCATTCTCGGGGCAAACTGGTGGGGCCCCGTGCTCTGCCAGCAGGCAGTGGGAGCCTTAGGCACTGCTCGGCTGCGAAAGAACAACAGAGTTCATTCAGGCAGTGTTTATTTTAACCATTAAATGCCAGAGGCCTAGCAGCAACAAAAAGTGTAATTTTGTGTTGTGGGTCTTTGTTTTGTGCAGAACTGTCTTCGCTATAGCTGAAAATGTAACAGCTAACAGAACACAACTTTTACTGTGCAAAGTATTTTTCAACAGGTGTAGCCCAAAGCTTAACATTGCTCAGAACCAATGTTCTGCTCTTATTCTAAAGAGTAAAAGCTGTGGCTACGTAGTAGCCCTTGGCAACTCCACAGTTATAGCCATACTGAGAACAAGATTTGTTTTTCAAGATCTGTGTCTGCAAATCTGATTTTCTTGAGCGGAGCAAAGGAAGTACAAGGGACAAATGCAGCTTTTCAAGGGAGGTGAGATTTAGGTATTGGCTTTAAGTAGACTTTTCTGGAAGAAGCAAATCAACTTGTTAGTAAAAGTGGAAAATGCCTAACTTCAGAAAATGCTGCTGGAACAGAGTTTGGTTTTGGAATCGTTTGTAGCTGCAGATTGCAGTATTATGAGAAGCCGTGTAGAAAAGATGTAGATTTCCTTCTGTGTATGTATTAAAGAATGGACAGTAAAATGTTTTTCTGCCTTTGATTCTATTTTTAAGATTGGCTGATGGAATGCAGCAAGCAGGAGGACTTGAGCATGGCATGTTTGTGCCCTTTGGTTGCCATTACAGCCACAGGCGCAACATCAGAGTCCCACGGTGTTGAGGATGGCCTTCAGGGCTGACCTGAGAGGCTGCGCAGTGGGTAGTGGTTGCTGGTTTGAGTGTGGATTAGGCTAAAGCCAGCACTTTGTGGCATGGATGAATATTTCAGGAAAGAGCCGTGATGCTTTTTTTCTCTAAGTGATGCTTGTGGGCTGCTTTGGGCTCAGTTCTCCGAGCCTGTGCCATGTGTAACACTGCTAGGAGTGAAACCAGGCACAGGGCCAGCAGGACTGGCTCTATCAGTTTTTAAAAAAATCATGCTGGAATCAGTATTCAGTATTTACTGGTGTAAAAGCTGAACGTTGTGCCTTTATTTAGAATGTTCTTGTCTTTGCTGATATTTCCAAAATGCTCATGCGTTTCCAGTGCCCTTGACCTTTACATTATAAGAAGAGTTCGTGTCCTGCTGTCAAGTTCCAGTGCACTGGTAACAATGCACAAGTTGTACGTTACCTTGCTTTATGGTATGGTTTTGCAATAATGTGAATTTCTTTCTTAACAAATTGCTGAAATGTGGCTGTTGTATGCTTGACTGTGATTGTAATCCGTTTCCATTATGGGTCTGAGATCTATGGTCTGACCATTGCTACTTGGAAAACAAGTTTTGATTTTTACCCATACTTATAAACCAGCATAGGTTTCTTATTGTGTGTTCAGGCAAATGTTTTAAAGCATGGATATCTACAGTATGCTCTTTTGTGATTTTTTTTTTGAGAATCTTTTGATTGATTCTTATGTTAAATTCTAATCTTGAGGATTGTGATTACAAGAATGTTGTATGCTTCTATTAAGTACTCAAACACTTGAAGAGATTTTTCTTTTTTGTGAACATCTGAAAACTGCTGAAGAATGATTAATAGCACTTGTCTCTGAAGTTTTGACTCATTTATTTTTGAGGTTATATATTGTAAATGGTGACAATCAAATTGTGATTGCTTATTGTTATTTCTGAGCTGTATTTACTTTTACCCTCTTCGACCAGTAGCATTTTCTCCTCAGTGCTTTTTCCTTGGTTTCTGCCTTCGTAGAATCGTAGAATGGTTTGGGTTGGAAGAGACCGCAAAGCGCACCCAGTTCCATCCCCCTGCCATGGGCAGGGCTGCCACCCACTGGGTCAGGCTGCCCAGGGCTCATCCAACCTGGCCTTGGGCACCTCCAGGGATGGGGCATCCACAGCTTCTCTGGGCAGCTGTGCCAGTGCCTGGCTGCCCTCTGAGCGAAGAATTTTTTCCTAACATCTCACCTAAATTTCCCCTCTTTTAGTTTGAAGCCATTCCCCCTTGTCCTATCACTGTGAGACTATGTAGCAAGTCAGTCTCCCTCCTGTTTATAAGCTCCCTTCTCTTGATGTGTTAATTCTTTACTGCTCCTTGAAGTCTTCCTTAAATCATAATGGGTTTCTTAAGCGTTGGTAGAAAACCCTTGGCTTTCTGCAGTTCTGGAGTGAGGCAGGGAAGGACATCGCTGCTGCAGCAGTGAAAGCGTGCAGTGTGAGGGGAACACTGATGAGAGTTTTCAGCCTTTTGCATGTTTTGGATCACCAGGCTGCTGCAGCGCATAGCCCGGTGCTGAGAGCCTTAAGGAAGGCAGCTTGAAGATGATGGTCCATCTGAGACAGGAGGAACAGCTGTCGGGGCAGGGTGCATTTCTCTGATCCCCTCCGCTCCTTCCCCTCGTTGGATGCAGTGGTGGCAGCGCATGGCTCTCGATGCTTGCCATGAATCAGGTCTGCAGCAGGTGTTCTGGGACCAGGCGCGACCGCAGTGCCCCTGACCCAGCCTGCGCCTGGCTGGCAGCTTTAAATCTATGAGCTATTGCTGGCTGTGCAGCTGGGGGGGCAGCGATGGGTAACTGACCCTACAGCGATGGATTTTGGAATTCTATAAACCGTCTGGTAAGGTCAACTGTTTGTTTTTGTTTGTTTGTTTAGCTTTGTTTTCTTAAGTCAGCCACACAGAGCAAACATCCTCAGTACTGGCTTAGCCAGACTTGTTAGAAGGAGAGTGAAATGTGAGGGAAGGTTAAATTTCGTTTTAGAAAGGCTAATGTTTAGTGGTGAACAGGTCATTGGAAGTTGGGGTATCTGGATTATATTCACAGCTGTGCTTCTGGCGCTCTGAGCAGGGAATTCACTTAATTTTTCATACTTGCGTGTACTTATCTGTAAAATGAATAATGCAGCATCTGTTTTCTGGAGGTGCTACACTTAATTCATTGAGGCCCACACTGGTCACGGCGATCCTTCAGTGGAAAAGGGCGTATAAACAAATGTTAATAAGGAATACTTTACACAAACGCTGTCATTAAAATATTTATCTCTAATGGATACTCTGGAAACAGAATTGCGCTCTCACTGCCCCTGGATCTTTCTTTGTTAGTCCTGTGAGTCATGGTATGGTTGGTCTGAGCTTTCCGTTTTCTTTCCCTATAATGAAGTGTTTTCAGCAGCTACTCAAAACTAACATTAATGTTTTTTTGCTCTTCAGGCTTTGTTGCACTGAAGAATCTTTTTCAGTGAATGAAAGCGTGACCTTCTTTTCAGATGGGAAGAAAGTAAACCTCCAGTCCTCTCTCTTCGCCTCCCCCCGCCTTTCTAGGCTAACATACATCCTTTTTAATATAGGAAAGAATCTGTAATTGGCACAGCAATCTACTTTTCTCAAATACATAGTGCGAATAACATTTTCTTGATTATTTAATCTCCCTTGAGAAGGGTATAGCTTACTGCAGATTGTAAACAGTAAACGTTATGGCCAATACATCACTTTTATAATATCAGTAAATGAAATGGAACACTTTATACGCGTAAAATTATTATGGGGCACCATTTAGCTCGAGTCGTTCCATCATTAGTATGTGGGAGGAATGATTGTATTTCAGTTCTGTCAGAATTGTTTGTTGGTGAAATCCTTGTGTAGACTTAGTTACAGTTTTCCTGGATTACTGCAGAAATAAAAAAGCCTGACAGAGCAGGGTTTGTTCTGTTGCAGCCTGCCACGTGTGGGGCTCTGGCTACTCCAAGCACCGAGCGTAACGTGCAGTCTGAATAGCTTGAAGATGATGTGCTTTTGGGTTAAAATGTCTGATAACGTTGCATTCCTGATTGTTGTGTTTCTCTGTCAGCTTGAAATGGCTTCGCTTGGTGACATATATCTTGTCAATTTGATGCAGGGTGCGTTTGTCCTCTTGTGTGGATGACTGACCGGCTGTGGCACAGTCACAGGGGCTCCTTCCTTTCTGGGCCATTGAAACAAAGGTGTCCATGTGTTTAGCAGTGCTGGTGAAGTGACTCTGAAGACAGGCAGCAGCAACAAGCAGAGGGTCTGGGCAGCTGAAGGCTTCCTCCTGGAGCCTTCTAAAGCTCAAACTTACTGCAGTCTTCTAAGTTTTACTGAGGTCCTGAGTCTGTAAAGGACCTTGGGGATGGGGTATGACATCCCTCCCCTGCTGTTGCTGGATCAGAAGTTCAAACGAGTTTGCATTCACTGAATTTTATTGGCTTTTTTGCAGCCTGCTGGAACACTTCATAAAAAACATTTTTGTGGTGTAGAGATGTGATTTTTATGGTTGTGGTCAGCATGCTGTTAGATGTTAGCTATGTGGTAGCAGGTGTGTAATTTCCTGTGTTTACTGCAGAAGCCTGTTGGACTGGAAGCGCTGTCCACTAAAGCTAACGTGCAGTGCACCTGTGCAGAAGGTCTTTGTGGTGATGTCAGAAATGCAGACGTGTCTTCCTGCTCTAAATATTTGATACAAATTGCCAAATTACTGCGATGCTGGTGGTAACAGCCAGATTAGCTTTACTCCAGCGAGACTATTTCCCGAAGTGCTCTGCATAGCCGATAGAAGCAGAGGTGCTCTCGGGAGAGCTCCAGCTGAAGCACTGGAGTGAAATTCTTGCTGTGACAAGCCCCAGCCCCTTTCTCTTTCAAGAAATGCTGCTCTCTCCTGGCTAAGTCAATTTGTGTGAACAGCTTCCGTCAGTCTGTTGGTAGACTTCAGTACTAACTGCAAAAAACTTCATCATGTTACATCTCGTATAAATGTTGGTGCTCTCTACCTGTTTCTGTTACCCTCATTAGAAACAAACAATTCTTAGGTAGCAAAAAAATCAGTTTGTTCTGTATTTTGGCTGAATTAACTCTCAGAGAGCTATCACGGAAAACCGAACTTTAGCAAATGAGAAAGTGTGGAAGAAATTAAACCGTTTGTGGATTCATATGCAGATTGAAACTTCCTTCTGTATCTGATTTCTTCTTTTTTTTCATTGTAATGTGGACTCCACTGTTGTTTAACTATTATTGTCTTGTGTAGTTAAGGGGAAGGGGAATGTATTTGTGTATGTCGCGCTCATTCCACCTTACTACTGTATAAGGGATAGGATGAATAAATATGTGCTGCTTATTTTTTTTCCCAAATTGGAATTTTTGTCTCGCTTCTTCCATGTTTTACCTTCACATACACAAGGGCTCATGCCCATTAGTTGTTTCTGCTCTTTTGAAGAGCTGTCGGTAGGATGGAGAAGAAGAGAATTGCATCAGAATTTGCACACTCGTGCTTGAGGTTCACAGTTCACATTTAAGGGGACTTAATTTTTTTATTTTAATAAAACATTATTATTTTTGCTGGCTTTGACAGCAAGAATCTAATTCTTGAAGGTAAAGCACATTGTCCAAACAAGTGTTGACAAATGTTAGTAAAGCAGAGCTCAAGAAATAAAGACGGTCATCCTGGTGGTCGTGGGTTTACCAGAGGTGTTGGGAGAGGCTGAAGTGGTGAATGAACAGCTGGTTTTCACTGTGATGGTGCTGAGTCCTGCTATTCCCTGGTAAGGATTTGTGTGGGAGTGCATGTTTAAGGGTGCAGGGGGTGCGTGGTTGTATGGTATAATACCCAGTTTCGCTGAATATTTTGCCGCTGTAAGCAAAGCCTGATGGAGTAGCAAGTTTGCAGCATGGATGTGTTAATGCTAATTGTCTGCAAATTATTTTTTTCTTGCATTTGCATTTTTTACAACGATTCTCATTTAAATACCAATTTTGAATCCAGGTTTCTGTACTTATGAGAAATGTGTTATTTCACTGTGTAGTTTTGGTAAATGAAATGTACGCACAAGGTGAAAATGCTGCTTGGGATGTGCTGATAGAATTATTTTCAATGCCAAATAATAAGGTGCCCTGATATTGATAATTTCCGATATTTTTTTAGAGGGAATATGTGTTTCCTTGAGACTATCTGCCTTGTGCTGATTTATTGCGTAGTAATTCGTTTCTTCCAAGTCTGAAGATTTCAACAGAAATTTGTGTACCGCTCATTCTAATTGAATGAAAAAGTTTGTGATTTCTTGAGCTTGAGTTTCCAGTACGTGAAAAAGAGGCTGAATATGTAATAAACAGATTCATGTGCTTGTCAGCCTTGAAAAGACACAGTAAAAGTAATAAACCAGTTTCTTTTGTTTGCAAGTAATATTTCCCTAAAAAAAGGAGGGGGGGAGGGGGAAGAGAAGTGGATGTAGTATATCAGAACTCAGAGTAGACTGACTGATGCTGAACAAACCTGTAACATAGCTGGTTCTCCTTTATGCACACAGCAGCAGCCTCAGCATCTTTTTCAAATAAAAGTAACTGTTGAAGTTCACATCTGGTCTTTTCTGCTTTCGGGTACAATTGATTTGTAACGCACGTGAATACTGGACAGCAAGTTTAATGTGCTGGTGAATGGCTGTTGTGTCAATGTTTGCTCTACGCAGGAAAAGAGTACTGAATAAGTGGGGGTACTTTCAGAAGTAACCCAGAAGATGGTTACCAAATATGCCTTTATGTAAAGCACAAACGAGAACTGATGTCATAGAGTAATCAGAATTCATATTTGGATTGCTGGAAACAATTTTCACTCAATGAATCTTCTTTTTCGAAGACTTAACTCGCCTTTTTCATTCTTAAGGGTGAAAGTGCTTTCCAAGGGTCTCTTTCTGACATCTGTATGTTGTAGCTTGCAGAAAGTGTTTTCTCTTACTCAAGAGATTTTCCCCTCTGCCACATTGTATTTTTTTGATGCTGCCTCCCAGTTTGACTCTGCTCCTTGTTCTGGAGGCCCTGGCAGTGGCAGGAAGCCCTGCTAACTTATTCTGGCCATGCTTTTCAGAAGTCCGGAGAACCGTGTATAACACTGTGTCCTCTAGGGTACTTTGTATTTTCCTGAACAGATACAAAGTTCGAAAAGCACAAATACAAGCTGGGGAGCTAGATGTTTCTGTGCTTATGCTACTGCTTTCTCCTGGGGGTGGAAGACCATTGTTTTAAATTATTAATATCTTTGCTTTACCCCACTTCTGACTCTCTTAGTTTCCCTCAGGGTAGGCAGACTGTCTACAGCACTTGCCCTCAAGGAACTACTGCAAGAGACAAACCGGGCAGACTATAAAGGAGCACCATCAATTTAAAAATCAGATCCAGTTCAAAAAAATTTTAATATCTGTAGCAGATGCTTTACTGTCCTTGAATTGTCCCTACCAATTCTCTGTCATTGACAATCACTTTTGCTTAATTTTTTTTTCTCCCCCCTTGCTATGTGAAAGATTCCTTGAAGGAAAGGAAAACTGATCATGTAGGAAAACTGGTGTGGCTCATTATACATGGGCTTTTATCAAAAACATGCTGTGAACTAGCTGTATTTTACCTATTATGGTATGTAGGATTTAGAAATTGGCTCAAAATCTGACTTAACTGAGAAAATTTAGGAACTGTTCTGCAGGTGAGCCACAGTCATCTTTTCTTTAGTACTCAGCTATTTCTAAAGAAGCGTTGGGGTCTTCAGTTCTTGCATTCGTCCTTCTCATTTATTTTCACTTAAATTTTACAAGAGATTGTTGTTCCCTTTTTGCTTTCTTTCTCCTCCATTTCCCTCCTTCTAAATAACGCTAGTTGGTTCTTTTTAGTGGCTCCTTCTCCATCCTGTGGATAAAAACCATAGGTCTAGAAGTAATCCTGTGTTTCTTAATAGAATGCAGCATATAGTAAATGTCAAGTTCTTTTTCTTCCCCTTTCCTCCTTCCCAGCCAACAAAGGAAGTCATACTTAGGAACTACAGGTTCAGCTTTACTTTCTGGTTAAAAAACACAGGCGTGCATAGTCTCCATTCCAAATTTGCTTCAGGAGTTTTCTTCAAGATCAGTTCCCGTTGGTTATTGATTTGTCCTTTTACATGTTGCACTTAAAAAACAAAAGAGAGAGAGAGAAAATATTGTGCTTGTGTAAACCCGTCCTACTAGTGCATTGTCCTGATTAAGGCAATCTGAGGCTAATGGTCCATGCCAACAAGCTTTATGTCTGGCTGTCATCTGAATGATTAGCCAGTAGCAGAAGCACCACAATTAGTTGATCTGGTAAGATTGCTTTTAATCAAACTTAACAGAAAATTCAAGTTGTTAAAAGCTAAATGGAATCTTGTTAGGTCAAATACACAAGGCAAAGCTTTGTGATCACAAGTGGGAAGCCATCTCTCTTTCACGCGTTTGAAGAATGATTATGCCAGAGAGTTAGTGATTTTTTTTTTTTTTGACTGAAGGTGCATTATGTTCCTGTTAAATTAGCATTGAGCATTGAGACTGAATATGGCTTAGTGACCAGGTTTTCACATTATGAAAATTTGTGTATTTTCATAGACTAGAAAGCACCTACAGTATATCAATGTTGCTTGAATGCCTGCTCATTACATAGGGGGAAAATTTTGTCTCAGTAACCTTCCTGTGTCTGATTCCCAACTGCATTTGATTTAATGTGGTCTGTTAAGATACACTGTATGCATATTCGAGAAGAATCTCAGTAATGTTAATGCTACAGTTTGATGTTCGTATTTGGATCATGCTTTTCAAAATAGACTTCCGAATGTGAATCTCTCTGGTATGACATGTTTAAGTAATTAAAAATGAATCTACAGGAAGAAAATGTATCTTCCCCAAACCTGTATTGTCTTGTGGATGTGAAGCTGAAATGTAAAAGGACAAGAGATCAGTTCAGCATCTGTTCTTGATCCCTGGTTGCTCGAGCCAGAAATACCATGGAAGGTGCATACTCCGTGTTCCATTGTCCACAGGAAGATTTTGCCAGCTTCTAAATATTTGTGAGTTTAGATAGTATGGGAAGTTGTTGATCAGCTCTGCAAGAAAACAGATTTTGTGTATCAGTGGAGTAATAATGTGAGAAGACTGTTTTTGGAAATAAGGCTCAGAGGACTTGAGGAAACTGGAAATGCAGAGACCTATAAGGTAGTTGTGGGGAAGCCCTTATTCCAATACACATTTGTTCGAGGAATGGAACACATTGAAGGAGTTTCTACTATTAGAATTTACAGTGTATTTTATGTGTCTTTTGTCCGTAATATAACTTCATAAAACTGAAACAGATTATCTTGCCAGTAGGAAAGTAGGAAATGAATCCATGTAATGACTATAATGTGTCATAGCAACCAAGTTTTAAAATAGTCAAATTCCAAAATAATGTTATAAAAATGACATCAGAGGAAAAAAGAGCATTCTGTGTTATGCTATAGCAACAGAAACATAGGCTTATTTTTTGTTTGTGAATCACTTGGGATCATATTGCTGCCTGCGGATTTTTTTCCTTTTTTTCTTTTTTTGTCTTTTTAGAGGAAACTCATGTCCTAACATAATGCGTGTTCTTGGGGGGAACATTTTTTGGCCATTCCTTTTTCTGTCACACTTTGAAAGAGCTGAAGTTTTGGTAGGTTCTGCTCTTTTGATATTTTCCTCAAATAAGTTATTTAACTGAATAGTCTCCTTCTCACTTTCTTTTCTAAGTCTTTAGGAGCTCACTTGAATCTTCTGGTTCTCCTACCAGGTCTTGTCTGAGAACGATTAAGCTTTAGTAGGAGAATGTTAGGAATGAAACTTCATGTTAATTAAAAAAATGTATACCTCAAACATGACATTATTGGCAGATGTCAGCCTGCAGTGTGAAGTTTTGCCACCCCGAAGCAGCTGTATGGTTTGCAGTGGATGTTTGTACATATGCCCTTGTGCTGCTTGATGTGCACACCAGGCTCCCGGCTCTGAGGAACCACCTAGGAGGATGAGGCAGGCTTGCTCTCTGCACCTTCTTACCCCAGGGTCAGTTGGGACAACTGAAATCTGTGAGAAAGAATCAGACTGAGACCACAAGGTATGTGTAATAACTGCGACTGCAAGTTGTTGGCAGCATATCTCTGTGTCAGGTTCAAAGTGTGGGCCTAGACATGAGAGTTACATCTTGCTGTGATGGCACAGATGTTGCGCTTTATAAGATCAATGCACACGCTTGGCCCCTTCGAATATTTTCTTTTGAGGGCTTTCACTTCTAGTTCTGACAGGTCTTATCCTCAGTCCACAGTGTTCTTTCAGATGTACCATCTTCTTACTAGTTAGTTTATTCAACAATTTTTTCAGCTCACTGCTAAGAACTAAACATGCGTTACAACCAGAAGTCGGGAGGTCTTCACAGTTTGAATTGTCCCCCTCTCCCTCCCTCTCCTGCTGTAATTGCCAGGTGATTTACTTGCCAGAAATACCAAGTCTGAGTTGATGTATTGTCCCTGGGTGATACCACTGCTTTGGATTACCTGGGTGTGCACATAGGTATTAAATATTGAAAGCTGTTTTTGTATTCTCATGTGGTGAAGCTCTGTGTAAACAAGTCTTATTTACTGAGCAGTTTGGGAAGCATGTACGCGCTGGTATGCCTTAGGAAATCTGCTATTTAAGCCTTCGTGGTCCTGATTTTCTCTGGCCGTGATAAATGGAGAGGTAGACAAGGAATAATATTAGAGAGTGTTATTGAGAGGAGTAAGTATTGTGCTGAGATTGAAGAAATTCCGTGTGAGCTCACAAATAATTTAAATGCTTACCAACTGCTGTCACTCGACCTCATGAAACATTTTTCATTGTGTTTTTCAAGGGAATTTGAAAGCAGAAGTCTCTGTTTGAAACAGTATCTTTATGCTGTATAGACTTGTACACCGTGTATTAAATCTGAGGACAAACAAATCTAAGTCCTTCTTATGCATAAGTATTACAAAAGCAAGAAAATACATTGAAGAAGGTAAAGACATATGTTAGTAGTTCAAACCTACATGGAATGAATGTTGCTGTACTATAGAATGTAAAGCAAACATATTGAACCTGCAACTAGTGTTGCAAATTGCTGGAAGAGTGTAGCTGTTCACTTAACATTTAACAAGAACAAAGAAGAACCCCAAACAAACAAAGAAATCCCATAACCTTTGGGAAGTGATGATGTGCGAGTTAATTTTTTGACTTTTCTGCTTCCAAAAGTGTATTGTTAAAGACAGCGGTTGATAAAACCTGACATACTTTTAACCCTTGCCTTATTATAAGTATTTTGGGGATGGTTTTCCTTCTTTATATCAAGAATGGGAAATCCTTTCTTTCTTCACTGAGGGCTAAATAAACCATTTAGAGCTGGACTAGCTCTAGAAAGAGAGCTAGAGAAAGGGAGAGGAATAGCTCTCTTCCAGCTCTGAATTCCCTATCTATGATTTTTGTGAGTTGAATTTTTAGTTATTTGTTTTTACTACTGAGACACAAAGGGCAGAAACCTGCAGGCTGGTTATGACAAGTGGAAGTATGATTCTGATTAGCGTGTTGTGTTTCTATAAGTGATTGTTTCGAAATGGAATTTTGTGTTAGATTATCTCAAGATGTCATCATTTGTTGATGTGAATAATTCTACATTCTTCCGTCCCCTGTGAATGTTGAATGACTTTTTCATGAGAAATCTAGGTTACTTTAATTAATTACTTGGGGTTTTAAATCTTCAAATTAAGTTACAGGTGAGCTAGGCTCTTCCCTGAGGAACTTTTACTACGTTAGCAGTGAAAAAGGATAATATTTGCTGCATAATTCTCTCATGGGCTGTTGTATGCTGCTCCGTTGAACAAGATTGCTGCTCTGCTTCTGATTTCTGGTCTGTGTCCAGCTTTTCAGGGAACAACTTGGATTTCTAGAAGATATCCCCAGAAACATATTTTCCTTTTAACTGTAGAAGAGAAGATTGAGACTCATTGATATCTGTTGCTTTGGGCAATTGTTGAAGATTGTAGAAATTTAATGTAAAGCTAAATGAGGTACTGGTAACCAAACATATGAAATCTCTGTAGAGGATGGACAACATACAGAGACAGGTTTATTGGTGTTAATTTCCTATCCTTATTTCAGGAGGTATTCCCCTTGCTTTTAAACTATTTCTCTTATATGGATATAACTATACACAGTCATAAATTGTTAACCTTATCAGTTACTCATGGGCTGTGGGGACTGAACCAATGCTTATTTTCCCGTTCTGGAATATGATTACTTTTTGAAGATGTGACAAATTTAAGTCGTATTTGGCATGCATTTAAATTTAGCCTGAGACTGATTTATGAAAAAGAGGTAACAAGCCTAAATTATCTTTTCCCTTGTGTGGGTATTGCAGCCAAGCTGCAATTTATTTTGTAGTATGTTAAATTACAATAAAAGAAACATACATGAAATAAAGTAGGGTAAAGAGTTCAGTCATTAAACCTTTTTTTTTTTTCTTTTTTTTAGGTTAACTTTCATCATTGTGCCTTTTCTTGTGTTAATTACTTGAAAGAATTATCTTAGAGGCTAGTTGAAGAGCAGAATCAAAGAGTAGGGGAAATCGCCTTCAGCAAAAATCTTTTTTTTTTTATGAGAACATTCTTACAGTAACTTGTAGGATAGAGATCACTGAAAGAGTTGCTTTTAAAGTCCTCCTGCTTCACACCTTTTTTTTTTTTTTTTAATATCTTAATATTTTTGGTTTCTTAATATTCCAGAATATTGTACTCGAATGCCAGCATCTAATGGTAGAGAGCAAAGTGCTTGTCCTGGAAATATAATTTTATCATGTGTTTTCTCTTTTGGTGTATGTTGAGGAAAAGATATTAAGCTAGGTGAATTTAGTTCTGGTGTTCTCTGTGGATGTTCTTATTTTTCCCCCCCTCTGCCTTTTTTTCTAGTGTTCACTGCTTATGGTGCTAACCTCTCACTTCAGAGGCTCAGATTGGGTTCTTTATTCTGCCTGTGTGACTGTCAGTGAGTCTTTTCCTGGGTAAATTATGGCTTTATGTGTGCAGCACCATTTATGGACCTGGGCTCAGAAGCATGCTACCATCGCTGCCTCCCAGTCTACAAGCCTTGCATTAGCTCCTTATTTTCCTGAGCTAGCCTAGTTTTCCCAAAAAGGCAGAAGAAGCAGAGACAGTCTGAAGTGTTCACCCTAGGACACCATGAGGTCAGATCACACACGTGTGCTGCTTCCCACTCACTCCCGTGTGCTGTGGTGATCTGCCTGGGGAAGCAGAAAGGGTGCCCTGTCCGGTGACTGCAGCTTCCCAGGGTACAACAGCTGGAGTATGAACAGAAAAGTTTGTGAAAAAATCAAGTGCGGGTAGAATCACAGGACAGTTTGAGTTGTAAGGGACATTGAAGTTCCTCCAGTTCCATCCCACTGCCGTGGGCAGGGCTGCCACCCACTGGGTCAGGCTGCCCAGGGCCCATCCAACCTGGCCCTGAATGCCTCCAGGGATGGGGCATCCACAGCTTTTCTGGGCAGCTGTGCCAGTGCCTCACCACCCAGTAAAGAATGTCTTCCTAATGTCTCATCTAAGTCTCTCTTCTTTTAGCTCAAAGTTGTTACCATTGTCCTTTCACTACGCCCCCTGATAGAGTTCTTCTCCACCTTTCCTGCATGCCCTCTTTAAGCACTGTAAGGCAGAAGTGAAGTCTCCCTGAAGCTGTCTCTTCTCCAGGCTGAACAAGCTCGGCTTCCTAAACCTTCATAGCAGTGATGCTCCAGCCCTCTGGTCATCTTCGTGGCCCTCCTCTGGACCCGCTCCAACAGCTCCACATCCTTCTTGTGCTGGGGGCCCCAGGCCTTCACACGGTGCTCCAGATGGGGCCTCATGAGGGCAGAGCAGAAGGGGACAGTCCCCTCCCTCTCCCTGCTGGGCACTGCTCTTGTGATGCAGCCCAGGATACAGTTGGCCTTCCAGGCTGCAAGCACACACGTCCAGCTTCTCATCCCCCAGAACCCCCCCGAGTCCTTCTCCACAGGGCTGCTCTCGACCCATTCTCCACCCAACTGGTATTTGAGCTTGGGATTGCCCCGACCCAGTTGCAGGACTTTGTGCTTGTTCTTGTTAAGCTGCATGGAATTCATATGGGTAGTTGCATCTTGTAAGATCTGTGTTTTCTTTTCTTTTTTTTTTTTTTTTTTTTTTTTTTTTTGTTTGGTTTTTTTTGGAA
>WBMW01003369.1:1165772-1251339 GCA_013396635.1 Penelope pileata
GTTGGATACCTTAGGAAACAAGTAGTTGAAATGCATCCCTTAGGTTGTGCGATGTGCAATTGAGATAGTACAAACAGTTGTATTTTTTTCTTTTTCTTTTCTTCTTTTTTTTTTTTTTTGCCATAATGTATTGGAAAGTATTCCGTTCAAACAGTGCTTGCAGTTAACTCAGAAAATGCTTATTTTTTACTGCAAATGATATAAGATTGATTCGGTTGTTACAAATTCAATATAACTGTAAGTTATACTATTACTATTGAAATACAGCAATAATTTGGGATGTTGAATAGCTAAAACATTATTTACAGAAAATGTTGAAATTCATGATACCAAGTAACTGGGAACTCCTTATTGGTATCCCGGTATATTTTATTAAAAAAAAAAAAAAAAAAGTAAGAAGTCTTTGGTTATTTCATATGTAAAGAAGGTTACCTGAAACCTGATTTATTTATTTTTGCTTCGTGCACAAGTAGTCCTAACACATTTTTAGACTGAGGCAGAAAGTAATCTCCAGGTAACGATATTCAGTGCTATTTTAAGTGTGTGTGCCCTACTGATGATTTTTAAAGCACAAAATAATGATGACATACCATGCAGAGGTCTTGCTTGCCTGAGGCTAGTGGTCTGAAGGCGCTGGGTGCAGACTTCTGTTTGCTGATGAAAGTGGTGAAAAGGAGCTGGATTTCACTGCTTCCTTTAGTTTTGTGAAAGTTGTCTTTTTTTTAATTGCTTTTAATTATACCGCAGTCAGTTAACACATGAAATCTTTTGAACGATGTGAAAAGAAGCTTCACTATTTCTGGGAAGGAAGTTTGAAGCTCCGTTTTGGGAAAACTAAGGCTCTGTTGATTGCCTGATAATGGCAAGGAGAAGGCCAGGCAGTTTGGATGAAGTGTGCCCAGCCAGGGGCAAGGTAACTTATCAGGCAAAGAAAGAAGGGTCCTGACAGACTTCCTGGCAAGTGGGGCAGAGGAGCATTACCAGTAAATTACTAGAGAAATACCTAATGAGACAGGAAGAAGTCAAGGAGGCTAAGAAATCCACAGATTTCAAGAAGGAAAAGGATAAGAAATACATTACAGAAGGCAGATTAAGAAGGAGGCAGCTGGAGCATGTTCAGGGCTGATGGCAGGGAGGTTCAGAGATGCCTACAAAACAGTTCCAGTTTGTATCCTGAGCATTTCAGCGGTTTCCAGATGTTTTCATCTGCGTAGTGCTTTTAAAGGTGAACTACTGTGTATGCCCTTTTTATTACTTTCAATTGAAAACAATGGAAAGATACAGTTCAGCAGGCTAACAGCTCCCCTTATGGACAGCAGTGCAGGAGCTTTATTTGCCTTGCAGTGCATGTCTGTGCTGCTTATGTATGGTCTGACAGCCTTTTTTGGGCTCACTGCATACCTGTCTTGTAGAAATAGAAATATTTCGCATTTTTCATACTGATCGTCAGAGATGGTTATGATATGCAGGGGAATGTAATGTGACTTCTCTTAGTTGAAGAGTTATGCGAGTCATATACCAGAAGAACTATAAGGAAGGAGAATCTTTATTAATTAGAACTTTGACATAGTGCAGAAGTGATGATGATGTTTGAGAACACAAATGACAAAGCATTGCCTTGTTGCAAATATATTTGGACACTGAAGAATAGGAAATGCTTTCCTATTCCCCTGGGACTTACAAATATTAAGTACAGTATCTTTCAATTATGTAGGAAAGTAACTTCAATTTTAGTTTCGTGATCTGCTGAAGGATTTAGTAGTTCATCTGAAGCCTTGCATCAACTATCGGAGCAGCTCTTGCAATTTGAATCAGTGCAATAGTCATGGGTCGAGGTGTTGCAGCTCTGTGAAGTTTGTCCTTTGTTCAAGTACAGTGGGCTCTGAAAAGTTTATTCCTATGGCCTAAGTCATTGCATTCTTGCTTCTCTATCTTTTGGTTTAAAAGACTTGTATAGCAGGAAAAAAAATGGCGTAGAATGGAAGAGGGGGAAAAAATCCGTAAGGGATGAGAATCTCCTTTTTCTGGAGGACAGATAAAAGCTATATTGAAATCGGGGACTATTGTGGAAAAGTAGTTTGGGTTGTATCAGAGTACTTTGTCAGAAGTTGTAAACTCATGCAGCCACCGAGTTCAGAAATAAATCATGCTAAATCTTTCCCCCCCCTTTTCCCAATTAAGTATCAAGAACATTTGTTCTGCGTAGGATTCGTACCTAAGATATATATTTTTTTCTTATATTATTGTTATTTGAGTTTTGATTGCCTGATTTGGAGAAGGTTTTTTGAAGTGGAAGAACTTTGCGCCTTCAAGGAAACAACTAATACTTTTGTGATTTGAGTACTTGAATTTCTAACCATTCAAGGAAAACTATTTGCTGGTAAATGTAATCGAAAATCGTCTTTCTGGATTTACTGAATAGTTTAGTTCTGAAAGCATGCAAGAAATCTTTTTGCTTTGGTTGGCTGCTAAGTGATGCAGTTAGGAGAACTTTAACAAGTGGCCTGAGGCAGTTGTGTTGAGTGGAAGCAGTGCTTGAAAGGAAGCAAAATTGCCCGAAGGGGTCTTGGACTGTGGTGTCACAAGCAGCTGAGCAGGTCTGAGGGCCATTGCTGCTGGAAGGAGATGGCACACTGTCTCTGCCCTTACCTGTGCTGGTCTGCCACCCCCATGCCAGACAAGTACCGGAGCCAATGCCATTCTGTGCAGTGATTTAATTTGTTAATACAGGAAAAAAGAAAAATACGCAGCTTTTTCCGTTATGGGTTTGGTTTATGTTGGGCTGATCTGGTTCACTGATGGAAGTAGCGTAATGTGCGCTGTGTTGCAGTGCATGGTATTTCGTGCCTTAGCAAGGCTTTGCTGTTGTGGAGAAGTTACTGATTCCCTTTTGTCTTTATGGACACGCCTGCCCCTGGTGTCTGAAGTAGCTGATGAGCTTCTGAACTCTGCAGCGCCTCACGTTCCTCTGATTCTATTCCAGCTCCTCCTTTTGTTGAAATCAAAAAAAGCTTTAACAATTACCAGTTTTTCTCCTGGATTCCAAAGTACAGTTGAATGATCTTGAATATTGTAGGCATTCTTTGCTTCTGCTGCTAGTTAGTTTCATTAACCGGTTTAGTTCTGCTAACTGGCAGCAAAGAGGAGGATCAAACCCCAAATTCAGGCATGTGTCTAGATCTTCTGTGGTTTACCCCTTTGATTCAGGATCTAGGTAGTAGGGGAACACAATTGTTGGCATTCCTTGTACACATTTGGCAGGAGCAATCCTTCTCTATTTCATGATAATTTCATTTTAATATAGAACTCAGCCTAGGAAAGGATGTTTGTCTTTTGCAGGCTGTCCAGCCTTCTGAGGAGAAGAGGTGTCAAATACTCCTTGAATATTTTAACAACTAGTTTTGCCCAAGCCATAAAAAAAGGTCTGTTTTTCTCTTAAGGATAGCCAAGGTCATGCCCAGTCACCTCTATACGTTTTCTGAAATTTAATTTGCCTTAGGAACTAACTGCATTTAAATGTTATTTTTTAAATACCGTAGCAGAAGAAACCTCAGATAAGCTGAGATGAGAACGGGTACCTTCCCAGACAGGGTAACTGGATGCTTAAAGTCTTCCAGCTGTTTGTCAGCTATTTAACTCTGCTCTGAAACTGCTGTACCATCTGTCTCGCTGAAAAAGGTGCACTGAGCAAGAAGAAAAGCATGTTTCCAATTCAGATGAGTCTCCTGCATCCTGTGAGATAATCAAGGCACAGATGATTATGGGAGCAGTGAATTTTAAATTTTATAACAATAGCTTCATAAAAGACATAGAAAGCTGCAGTTTGAATGAATTGAGCTTCTAGATATCTCAGAGGGGCAACGTCATACCATCCTAAGTTTAAAGGAACATTTTTGACCAGTGCTTGGTGTTGTTTCTTGTGTAAAATGCATCATTTTCTTGAAATCAACAGTACTAGTCACTCATTATTTCATGTTAGATATTAGGAATGCCTTGAATTTGATGAATAAAGATTTGTAAAACTTCTGAAGAGATCTGGAAAGTGTTGGAGGAGGACGAGGTGAATTTTATCCATTTGAGATAACCAAGCAATTTAAAAGGTGGCTTCTAAAGTGCCGTCAAATGATCATGAAATGAATGAAATTTAAAAGGCCTCCGACAAGAAAACTATGAAAAAAATTTCTTATCCACTATTGCCATCTGCAGGATATCATTGGAACAGGCAGGGAATGTAGGGGAACAGAAATTTGAATGGCAGTTTGCAGTGTCTGAGAAGGAAACAAGAAGGTGTCACCTCCAAGAAAACCTGAAGGAACAAGCTTCACAGCATTTACATCAATTCATTCTCAGTTTGTGGGCAGCACTAGGTTTGTTAGGTAGGGAATATAGCACTTCATGAGGTTTCTGCACACATCTTGTTTTCTACTTCTGTGATAGCAGGTGGCTGCTTCTTTAGACTTCTTGAGAGAAGTATCAGTTATTTAAAGCCATACTTCCACTATGAGCAATATTTGGGATGAGTGGCCCTTTGGCTTTGCTTCCTTTTTGAAAGCTGTCTTCTGTCACAGAAGTAGTAGATCCTGCATATTTTCCCAATTTTCCTTCCATCCTCATTCCTGTAAAGGCGTATCTTGGAAATGATGCAAAGCTGCAGCTCCCCTGTGAAGTCTATTTTGTGTGATGTTAGGGAAGAACTACCATCTCCACAGACCAGTAGGCAAATGATGCCTATGTGAAAGGTTATAAATAGTAACCAAAANGTAAGTAGGAGATGATAAGGGTGACATCATTTGGAACATTGTTAAGCCCAATGGAGTTGCTGTTGGGTAAGAGTACATTCTTGTGTGGTGGTAGCTAAAGCAGGAAGTCAGGGAGTGTTCTAGCGGCTTTGGAATAGTTCAGCATTCCCAGAGAATGTTTCCTCTTGCCTCTCTCACTGATGAGAAACTCCCTTGTCATAATCTGACCTGACCTCGATTACTTACTATCATCACTTTCTTCCTGACTCTCGCAATGTGACCCTCCTGGGCACCAAATCTGCGCTTCCTCGAGCTCCAGCTCTCACTGTGTGTCAGCTCTGCAGCACAGGCTACCACACGTTCAATCTGATCTATCTTTCCATGTTGTCTTCCTGCAGGACTGCAGGTTAAGGTATCGGTTCTTAATCTTCAGAGATGGGGTTCAGGATGCGTGAAAGGTCCCAGGGGAAGCTGTGGCTGCTTGCTCTGCTTTCTGGCATACTGGAGCCCTGCAAGGTAAAAATCGAGTACGGCAGAACATTTTTTGGAACTGGTCTGTTGTCAGAGAAGTAACTCCTTCTGGGACTAGGGACCTCTTCAGCCTGTGTTGGATAGTGTCCTGACAGGTGTCTGTTGCATGCAGCAGGTTAATGGGGTGGGTCACTGGAGCGTCTTGACTTGGGATCCACATTTCGGCCTATGTGACTACATGTCTATTAGGAATTAATTTTTACTATGTCAATGTCTGTATCTGAGGTTGTGTGTTGCTTTTAAAATGAGCATAGGAAAATGAATGTTTCAAAAAGCACAATCTGTAGCATCCTGAGCTGTGTCACTAAAGTAAGTTTGGGTGTCTTTTCTGAGGAGCTGTGCAGAAGGGAGGTGAATGATGCACGCCAACAGTGCTTCAGGTTTACAGACATCCCTACTTCAGCTAAAATGGAGTGAATATCTAAAATTCACCTGTCATTTTATTTGAAGGAGTCCGTGGGTCAGTGTAGGGAAGTGGATGTGGGAGGAAAAGATTCCTGAGTGAGATCAGAGATCCATTGAGGACTTTGCTGCTGCAAGAAGTGGAGATCAGATGTGTTGGTGGTGTCAGATGTACAACTGATCCTGTACTTTCATCTTGTCAAATCCCGAATCAAGAGATTCTCTTAATTGCAGTGCAGCACGTTTTCCCCAGATACATACAGTACCACAGAAGAGGCACCAAAACCTGGCTACCAGAAGTTGGGTTAGTAAAGCAGCTTCAGTACTGAACACTAGCTTTTACTCACAAGGCTGTTCTGATGATCTTCTGAAAGCAAGAAGGAAGCACAAGTTCCTTACTTTTATAGGACCAGGGACAGTAAGAGGCAAAGCACTTACTTTGTGATGACTTTCTTTGCAAGTAAGCTTTTGCGTGGCTTTTTTTTTTTTTTTACAGAAAGGCTGTAATGAGATTTGCTATGCCTATGGTTGAAAGATTATACCTCTCTGGCCAGGTTAACCTAGCATTATGTTTCAGGACTGTAAGAAGTTTTCAGTTTCTGAATCAGTTCTTCACTCAGACCTGACAAAAGCCAAAATTTTGAAGTAAATTATTGCTTCTAGAAGCCCTCAGAGGAAAGAAAACAAATAGAAAACCTTAGTTGCAATATTAAGTACAAAGAATTTGTTGAAGTTCGTGTTAAACAAATAGACTTCTTGCCTTGAGTTCTGGGAATTCTGTCTTTTTACTCTGTCCTTTTTGATGAAAAAGAAAATACAAAAGTGAACCTCAGATGTAGATCAGACATTATCAAAAAGCAAGAGTGTATGGAAATGGTGTTGATAATAAATGAATAAATTATGGGAAAGTTGCCATTAGGCACTTACTCGTTCTGCAAATCTGAAAGGCAAGTATCTGCTCCTAAGGGAGTATTTGGATTGAGATATTTTGATACAGAAGGTGATTTCTTTTGTCAGTAGCATTTAAACCTGCAGGATACTGGTTTTCATTGTGTTGTTATTATTGTTTGTGTTACTTTGCATCTTGGGTTAGAATATTGTTGATGTTTAGAAAGCATTCAATAATGAAGTCTCAAATAGTAGTTTGTAGTGTGAGACATTAGTTTTTCGTTCAAAAAAATGGACCATTAGTATCTTTTTAGTCTTAAATCGGTACTTATTTGCTGTTGCTTGTAAGTAGGAATCATAAACAGTTGGAAATCAATGGAGCAGTTTGGGCAGAGCAGAAGATGTTTCATTACTGATGCTAAAAGAAGTGCTGTGTGCTCTTGTTTAGCTGAACTTAGACGGTCACAAGCTTTCTCTCAATAACTGATTTCCAAGGGGATGTGGATAAGAGAATAATTCCACTAGGCAAGTTCTTGCAATGAAAATGCGTGTACTTTTGGCCCAAGTTCTCCTCTAATTTGGGACTTGAATGATTTTCTTCAAAAAGAATTTGCCTATGAATGCATGCACAGAAAAGCAAAGGTTACCATTAGCATGAAAGAGTAAAAGCAGATGCCGAAGCTGATCCTCGATTAGAAGAGATTTCCTCTCGGTTTTAAGTCCCTCACAATGGCGCGGTGGGGAATGGTTTCAGCGCGGCTGCAGGACTGTAACAAAGCGATCCTGCCAACAATGGGAACTGCCTCGCCAAATCCTCAGCATCACCAGGAAGGTCTGTCACCTCGTGGCAGTTATTCAGCTATGAGCAAAACTTAAAACGCTTTTCAGGTTAGTATTTTTGCAGCTGTTGGGAACTTACGTGTTAGCAGGGCACCAAATTTATTTTAAAGTCTATGCGTAAATGTTTTTCTTTCTGTGATGTTTTATATGGGAGAACTTCGGAGGGTTGAAGTTACTAGGACTATAAGAATTGGTATTCTTAAGTTGACCATCCATTAGTAATTGTTCCTTCTTCTGCACTGTGCTTGGATTTCAATGAATGAAGCGATATTTAAAAAATCTATGCAGTAGGGTGCTTATGTCCTTGCAGCTTGACCAGTCAACATTTTGATACTTTTATTCAAAAAAAAGAGCGCAGGGAAAGATAGAAGATTTTCTCTTTAACCCTCATAAGATGATTTGATGAAAATAATTATTCTTGTCCCTTTCACGGCAATGAATGAGCCTGCCTGGACGATGAAAACCTTGGGTTCCGAATTTTGGTTTAATCTCTTAGCTGCTTGGACACTTTATTCTCCTGTTTGTTCTTGTTAAAGAAAGAATGAACTGGCTGTGACTTCTACTTTTGTTGACTCAATTCATGACTACAGGAATCCTGATGGTAGTGACAGTGCCAGAAGTGAATTTGTTTTTCTCATGTAGGGCCACTCCTGCACGGGGAAAAGCCCAGTGGTTGGGAAGTGGAAGATCACTCTGTGACCAGATGGAAAGAGCTCTCCAGCCAGAGGAAAGAGGGAATTGTCATTGTATAGATTTCCAGTTAAAATGTAAATTAAGGCACTCCCATTCTCTATACCTTTGAGCTGTGACCTGGTGGTAGGATATTTTACTGCAGTATTGGGAAAAGAGGGAACATCCATCTGAAGTCAAGTGTCTTTTGGAGGGGAGGAATCCATTCAGTGCTCTCTCCTTACCATTTTTTCTTTTTCTTAAACTGTCCGCAACTCAACTGTTACATATTGTCCAAACTGTTTGTGAAAAGTCTTCAAAAGGGAAAAGCGAAGAGCTCTGACCAGGAACAGAGATTTTCCTGATTGTGGACTACTGTGCTTATCTTGGGAACTCTGAAGACATTTATGGATCCATTAAGACATTTATAAAAGGAGCAGTTGGATCTCATGGTGTTGAAGGATGCTTTTAGGGAAACGTTTCTGCTCCCTGGAAGTAACTGGAACTTTCCAAGCTTTCATTAAATTAATTTTGCTGTTCATTTGGGTGTACGTCATAAAATACCTCTTTAGGTAGTAATTTGCACTTACAAAAATGGTGTCATGTTTATATTCCATTTATAAAAATAATTTGAAATCCTACAAGAGGGGAGATGGGTAACTATTAAACACAGACCTGCAGTGGCCCCTACAATGAGAATTCTGTGAATTCCTTTTGTGGTTTTATGGCGCATCTAGCTGCACAAGAGTGAGGGTTTTTTTTTTTCCCTCCCCAAAACGGTGTGCTAAATTTTCAGGCTCTGTCTTTTGTGTTGCCAATGGTAGCATGCTGTAACTGTGTCTCAACACGTGATCTTTAAAAGGTGCTTGTTTATAAAGGATATGCAGTCAGGTCACTGCTCGTAGAACGAGCTGTGAGCACTGAATAATGTGTATTCACCTAGCCCAAAGCAAATGCAAAATAATGCAATGTAGCTTGACCTTTTCTCATGGCAGGTTAACCTGAGTCTAATTATCTTGGGTTTGCCTCAGGCTAGGAGTGGACAGGAATCACAGCTTGGCTGAGGAGCAACTTTTCAACTCTTCTCACTTGCTTTTGTGTTTACATCCCATGCTGGTAGGGAGGAGGCTAGGAATTTTGGGGAGAACAAAGAGGGACAAACCGAAAGTGCTTGCAGCAGCAGTTCTAGGAGCCTGCTGTGTGGCGGTAGGTGGTTCAGTAGCTTACAGTCCAAAGAGTGTTAGGACCAATCCTCAAAATGAAAAGGGATCAGCACTGCTATTTTTATTTTTTTTGACATCATTCATAAAATGCAGCTAAATTGTAAATGTGCAGTGTTGAAACTTGTACTAGTGTCTAAAGTGAAGTTCTTAAATTTAGTTGGGGGGTGGTTGCAGTAGTGAAGGAGGTGCATTTTAAGCACCACGTTTATATCATTCCACTTGTGTAATTTTTATTAACAGTTATGAAAGTAGTTTCATTTCATGGCTGTGTTCTCATCTCAGACTCCAGATGTGACCCCTGAATCATTTCTTGTGCTCCAGTAAATTCAGTTTTTCAGTGTTGCTTTGAAAATACCCCGGATAGTGTTAATGAGGTAAGCTGGTGGCTCTGTGCTGAGCTGGTGCGTTGCCACCACAGCTATCAGAGCTTTCCCTCTCAGCATGCCTGTGGGAGCTTCTTTCTTTTGTATGTCATGTGCTTCCATTTGCTGCATGCCTACAAGGAACATCTCGGTCATTGCAACTTGAGGTACTCGTTAAAATCTGTAGCTTTTACTATCCAGTCACTTCCAGAAGTTTATGCAAATTTTTGAAGTTCATATTTGTGCTAGTATAACCAAAAAACCCAGAAATTTCAGTACTTCATTGCAATCAACGTGTAAGGTCATGAAACCGAGAAATGTACTGCTACATTCTAAATCCACAAAGTGCAACATAGCTCAGCGTGAAATTCTATTTCACGGGAGATATATATATACATATAAAATCACCGTGCAAAGCTTTAAAAACCCACGCTTACAAATGAACTAAGTACATTTGTGATGGTATGTGCCAGGTAATCTCAATGTGTTCGTGCCTTTTTTTTTGAGTGTAAACGTTTAAAATCTCAAACACTTCAGTTAGCTAGGAATAAACATCCCAAGCAAGTGGCTTCTGATTGGGAATGGATTTATGCCATAGATTTAATGTAGCCATAGCAAAATGAAAAGTGAGGTTGGGAGGTTTTGACTGATGAGTTGTTCTGCTAACTGTGTTAGCAGGTTTGCCATGAACTATTTGTAAATCTTGTGTTTCTCTGGACAGAGGGGACTTCTCATGACACGGTACAAACAATTTAATGCTGCGCTTGCCATGCGTGCAGCAGCTACGCTGTCCCTGGTGAGTTGTTGAGAAGATCCAGAAAAACATTCTAGGCTTATTATGAAGAAACAGTGATCCTTTTTTTCTGGTTGAGATTATGGCTGTCATCCATGTTCTCCTGTTTCTTGACTTTGCTTTGAAAAAATAGTTTTGGTCTGGAAAATGACCAGTTTTACCCTTTTACCAGTTTTTCTACAGAAACGTTTCTGTAAAACTAGAAAAAAGAATGAAGTCTCAATTACGGTATGTTTGTAGCTTTGTTGCATTTTTTCCTTTTAACTTAAAAACCACCTTTCTGTTTTCATCTGAAACAGGTTTACTTGAAAGTATTTTCAAAGTTTATTCAGACTTGTGTAGGGTGTATGTTTGAAGAAAAAAGTGTATAAATTTGAGCTGAATTCTGCTGACTGTTTTTGACATTGAGGGAAATGTGTGCTGTATTTTGCAATTGACGTAACAATGAACTGTACATCTACTACTGTGCAATCTTCTGCTGTTCATCCAGGAAAAAGAAGGATCAGCCCATTAGTCTCATAGATTAACAACTAACCTGTTCGCAAACCCCATCCCTAGCACATCTGTGAAAACTTGTTGATGTGGTGTTCACCTATAGTTGCTGACGTGGACACTTTAAAGACCTATAACAGTGGTCCCTAAGCAGCATCTAGTGAACATCTTGCTTGTGTGACTCTGTGGGTCTAGGAGAGGGAAGTGAAAGCTGACACTGCCGTTGCTTTGTAGACATGGAGAGCAAGTTACTGTGATAACACTGTAGGCCAGCTTGCAGAGCATTTTCCCTGGATTAGTAAATGTTTTTATCACTCCTCCCTAGCTCTTGCTGATAAACTTCATTATCAAGGCCAGGCTGAATGGGGCTTTGGGCAACCTGGTCTAGTGGGAGGTGTCCTTGCCCATAGCAGGGGGGCTGGAACAAGATGATCTCTAAGGTCCCTTCCAACCTGAACCATTCTGTGATTAATTTTGCTTTGTTTTTTTGTAAGAGAGAAACCAGTTGTCATCTTTTCTGCTGATGCTCAGAATGTGATGAATAGAGCACTACACTCAACTGAATTTATCCTCATGCGTATGCTCACGTATAAGAAGCCTGGAGTGGTGGAGACTCTGAAAAGTGCTCAGGCCTCTTCTTGAGGAAGAATGCAAGGACAGCTGTTGAACATCAGCTGTACCTTCTGGTAGTGGCTGTTTTGGTCTCCCTCTGAAAGAAATCTGTTTGCCTGAGTCCTCCAACAGTGCGGTAGATCACCTCATCCCACTGTCACCACTGGAGCTTAAAGACAGGTTTAACTGCCACCCAGTCTCTACAATTTTAATTATTTCACAAAGAAATGGAGTTACTGATCACTGACCTGCAGGAGCAGCTAACATTAGCCAATGATGTTGCATACTTCATAACCCTTGGGTTTAGATGAGGACATATTTTAAGAGGCATTCAAAATGACTAAATGGCTATGAAATGATGCAAGAACTCGGTGCCAATAGTGCTTACATCTGTCCATGAATTTATGAATTCAGCTTGTCTGTGGTGGTGTATGAGGAGAATATCCATCACTCTTCTTATCATGGCTCTGATCCTCCTTCTTCAGCAGAACAGAGCGTAATGAAATAATAACTATTGCTCCCCTGTGTTGGGCACTCCAATGACAGCTTCTTCGCTCCTCTGGGATAATGTGATTCTTAGAAAGATGTGTGAACATAGAAACCAAGTATTGATAGCCCAAGTGCTCTTGCTCTGAATCTTCTGGGACTTGAATACCAGAAGATATTTAGGCAAATTTTGGAATTTTGTTGGCCCTAGATGATAATAAAAGCTTTCTTTGAAAGATCGTTCCATGGAAAGAACATTAATAACCATGATCTTTCAGCAGCCAATGACGAAATCTTGCCTCTAGAGCAGTTGAAAGCATGTTATAGTAACTGGAAGAGGAAAATAAGGCTTTTTCAAGCTGAGTTTTACCGTAAAATGTGGCAGATACCGGAGACTGAATGTATTTGTACATGAAATTTTGGTGGTTTCCTGGGACAGAGACAGGAAGTAGTGATGGACCCTGGTTATTTATATCTCAGGATTATGAAAACAGAATAATGCATTTTTAAGAGTTAATGAACATTTTCCCTTCACTTTTTCCCATGTGCAATGTTTTCCCCTTCCACATATGCTTGATGGAATCTCTAGGACCATAAAATTTCACTGGATTAATGCAGGTTGGTGCGTCTGCCACCTTCTACTAGATGAGATAGTTTCTTCAGTACTGCTTCTGCAGCCCATCTGCTCGTCCTCCATTCCCATGCTGGGCTTTTCCTGGAGAAGGAGCTGGTTGTTATGAATTCACCTGCAAGTAACCTCAGCCACAGGAGGAGCAGCTGCCGCGGAGCTGTGGGCTGTGGCACAGCAGCCAGCCTAGCTCTGTCCCTTTTTTCTGCTTTCCTTTCAGCTCTTCCCTTCTCCTCAGGCATTAAGAGCAAGGCAAGAACTTCAGGATGTGTGACAGAGGGAGGGGAGGTAGTATGGAGTAAGGGGGGATAGCAGAGGCTGGGAGTCAGCCCCGCTGTAGGATGTGCTGGAGAAAAGATAGCAAGGAAGTAGCCCAGAGCTCTGGTCCAAACGCAGAAGCTGCCAAGATTGGACCACCATGAGCTGTGTTTTCCAAGGACCTCCAAATGGTCCTTGTAGCCTAGGTTAAGAAGTTCACTTTAAACTGTATTGTATTCTTTCATGGTGATGAAAAATAATTCTAACTTCAGTTAGAAATTAAGTTAAATTCTAATTTAAAAGCACAACAAGAAAACACCAAAGAAATAACAACAAAAAAACCCAACCCCACCTCAGTCAGACACTGACTTGTGTTCCCCAGAAGAAAACCTTTGTGGTATTGGTGGCGATGCTACCATGGATTGCACAGCAGGCCTACATCTTTCATGGCCTCTTTTCAGTCATTCAGTCATGCTGCACTATGTCACTGCCTATACACTGTTGCATTGGATAGGCTTTTTTTTTTCTTTTTTAGATTTGAAAAAAATGTATTCTTTTATTAGTTGCAGATTGTATCGGGAGCTCTCCCAATACAGAGTTGCTGTGTGCTTCACTGCGTATCATTTACAAGGACCAATATCCTGGTGGTGTCTACGTAAACAAGTCATTCATCTCCCTTCCCTTCTGTCTTGCTCAACAAAATGCTGTGAGAAAATTGTTTAAAAAGGAATAAACAGTAAGAAACACAGCTGGACTTTCAAAATTCAGGAAATGCTGAAATGCTTGTAGTCTTGTAAGTGTGCTTTGGGAAATCATGGTATGCTATTAGCTAAAAGAATAAAAAGCAAAATATGTTTTTTTTATTTTTTTTTAACTGCAGCCTCAAGATAAGTTGTTATTTCATTAGCATGTTGCAAGTTTACTACAGAGATTTTAATCCCAGAATCTAACTCAGTGGTAAAACTGTTCTGAGTGTTTGTGTTCATAGGTACCATTGTATTTAAATATTATGAGCATAATCTATGTAGACATAAAAGTACTGTATAATTCCTATATGATGAAAAAGAGAGAGACTTTGTGCTGTTTTATAAATTGTTGTCTTGAAGTAATTTAAGTCATCAGAATCTGATGATTTAATAACTTTTGATATACCTAGAATTATACATTATGTATGTTAGTTGTCATTTTACCCCTGCTAACTTGGATTTCCTTGCTCAGTGCACTGAAATGCTCCCTTCCTTCAGAGCTAAACTGAAGTGTGATAAATTCCTAAGTCTTAGGTTTTGTGGATTTTAAAGATGCTTGTTAAATGTGAAGCAGCATTGTTGGCTTACAAGAAAGTGTTTAATGTTCCATGTTTAGGTGTTACCTTGTTAAGTGCTTGTCATACAGTTCAGGTACTGTATTATTTTACTGATAGACTGTGTCGACATTTTGTATTTTACTGCTGCTGCAAGCATAATAGGTCAGATAAGACTAGAAAACCAGAACTACAAAATCATTATCACATGTGTTATTAAGAACTTGCAAATGTAAGTTAAGGATAGTACAATATTGGGTTTATCTTAATGCATAGTCTTTGAAAGAGGGATTGCCTTAATGTATGGCTGTGCACTGGAACCCTCATCAAGGACAGTATATTCAAGTAAATTCAATATTAAAGTTAACTGATGACACAGCCCAAGAATTAGCATGTCTTTTACTGCGAGAAAGTAGAATTTACGTTAACTCATGACATTGTCATTCAGGTCTCTGGACGGCATTAACAGTGTCCTCTGACGGTCACCAGTATGGAGACTGAATGTGCTGCAGTTTTTTATCACAACAGCTTTCGTGGACTCATTTCTAAAAAGGTCAATAAGGGGAGCTAATTAAACTTCACTTGTTGAGAGTTTGCACCAGGATTGACATTTTTCTGTATACAGTCTATTAACATTTACAAGTTCTTATTTTTAGATTTCTGACTTATCTATAACTTTCAGGTGCACCCTTGGCAGTTGAATTATCATTTTCAACCATTAAAGCCAGAGAACAAGAATCTGATTACCTGAGGTCAAACCAAATCCTGTAGAGTGAATAGAAGCATCGTCATTAAACTTAGTTAGAATGAATCATTCTAATTCTTGCCATAGGGGAGGACTGAAGTGCCCTCAGAAGTTGTTGTATTTTCAAAGCAGTGATTTCAGTAGAAGATGAAGGACTTCTCATCATCTTCTCATGAATGGGTACTACTGTATGTACGTACATTGATAGAGGATGTGAGATTCTTTTGCTTAAGGACATCATTCTCTGTATTTTTACTCTGTGCAAGTTGGTGAAACCATATGGTCTTGTCTGAGAGACAAGAGGCTGGTAGTGATTTGAAATTTATTGTTTGTCCAAGATGGACAAAACTGAGAATTTCCTCGAAGTTATTGCTTTCAGGAGATATCCTCCTTGTTGAGAAATGTCACCGTGGTACTGTTGTTCTGTTTTGTAGAATTGTATTTCTGCGAAGAGAGTGGTGGTCTTCCAAAAGCAGGCAAATATCAAAGTGGACCTGAAGGCTTACGTTTGATTTTTATCTGCTTCATTGTCTTGCTCGTAGTTCTGAAAGAATAGGAAACTTGACTCATAACTTATTTTAGAGGTTTGAGTGTTTTTTTTTGTTTTGTTTTTGTTTTTCCCTGTAGCTTGCAACTTAAGAACCTGCCCTTGTCTAGTTTTTAATGTGGTCAAGGAGGAAGTGTATTAGGGAGCTCATTGAGACTGAGTTTGTTGTGCCTGGTCTGCCGACACGGTGAAGCTTTTGTAAGCTTGATTTTGAAATGGAACCCATTTAGAGCGAGCATGTATGTGAAGAATCTATTTTGTTAAAACTTGGAAAAGTTAGAATAGTAAGCATAAAGTGTCAAGAAAGTTTCACAGAATCACAGGATGGCTGAGGTTGGCAGGGAGCTCTGGGCCCATCCCCAGCCCAAACAGGATTCCCAGGCTCATGTCCAGGTGGCTTCTGAAGATCCCTGAGGTGGTGACTCCACAGCCTCTCTGAGTGACCTCTGCCAGTTCTCCATCACCTGCACAGCCCAGAAGTGCTGCTTGGTGTTCAGACAGAACCTCCTGTGTTCCAGTTTGTGTGCAGTGCCTCTTGTCCAGGCGCTGGGCACCGCCTGGCTCAGTCCTGGTTCTATCCTCTCTTTGGATGTTTCTGCACATTAATGAGATCCCCCCAAGCTTTCTCTTCTCCAGACTGAGCAGTCCCAGCTCTCTCAGCCTTTCCTCATAGGAGAGATGCTCCAGTCCCTTCATCATCTTGGCGGCCCTCCCTCCACTGGGGTCTCTCCGGTATGTCCGGGTCTCTCTTGTACTGGGGGGCCCAGAACTGGGCACAGTGCTCCAGGTACAGCCTTCCTGCTGCAGAGTAGAGAGCAAGGATCACCTCTCTTGACCTGCTGGAGATACTTTGCCTAACGCAGCCATGAATACTGTTAGTTTGCTGATTTTTATAGTGTTAACAGCCTGTAGTCGGTGTCGTAATTAAATACTTTTTCTTATTTTGGGGGTTAAACTGAAAGCCTGCCTGTCAGATTGGACAGAATAGTTGGGCTAAGCCTCAATGGATATTAATGGCTTTTTTTATCACTACCTTTTGCAGGTTTATCTGAAAGATTATCCAGGTTATGAAATACGGCATGTATGCTCTCGGTGATTTTGTTTATTTCTTTTGTTTTGCTTTTGTTTTTCTTTTGAGATACTGAGCAATGTTTGTGGCAGGAGACCCCTTTTGAGGCTTGGCCACCAAGGAAAAGTGTAGATGGGGAAGAGTGCGTACACAGACCATTTCTCTGCATTGTATCTTGCCTCTGGGTCAGACTGTATTGTATCTGGAGATTTTTGTACAGTTTCTACTTTATTTTTTCCAATAGAGTAAGTGTTTTCAGATTCCTGATAGCAGGGTTGCATGCCTCTGCTAAAATTTGTAACAAGAAGGAAGGCCCTTTTGACTTTTTTTTTTTTTTTTAAACTTGGGGAATGAGTAGCCAGAATAGAGGGGAAAAAACAACAACAAAAAGACACAGAATCAGATACTGTTTTTTCATGGAGAGTCCAATTTCTGTCCTTTCTGCCTTTTCTTTATTTCTGATCGCTGACGTTTCACCACAAAATACTAATCGTGTTTCATTTTAAAAACCTCAGGATCCGCTGTGGCTGACCTCATCGGCAGAAAGGAGACATCTGAGCACAAACACAGAGGCACCAGAAAGTTGTAGCATTCTAACTCGCTGCTTCGTAGTCTAGTGAAGAGAGAGAACGAAATCTCAGAAATTTTTTTGGAATGACATCTAACAGTGCTAAAAGCAGTATTTGCCAACTGGCAAGAGCATAGTTCATAGGTAAAGAAAATCGGTGAAAACACTGTATTATAATTGTAGTGGTACCATTTTTTTTTAAAAAAAGGAGCTCTAATATATAATTCTAGCGACATGCTTTTAAGATATCTGTACGTTTTTCATTTACATTTTGACATTTAAATCTACATCATTTTATGATCCTGTAATTTTGCAGCTCATTTTACATACACTTTTTTCAATGGCAAATTGAAATCACAGATGAAGTGCGCTTAACTTGAGTAAGGAAGAAAAAATGTTTAGTGGGATGGGGAAAAGGTTTGTAGCACACAAACATATTCCTTGGCTGCAAATTTGTATGTGCAAATTAGGCTCACTTATGAGAACGACCTTTTTCTTTTTTTCTTGTGCTAACAAATCCCAAGGGAAGTGCATATGGTTCCTCAAAGTATTAAAATGTATCCCGCTGTTGGCATGGTAGAGAACATATTTTGTTATACTAAAGAACTTGCCAGTGTGCTATGGTAAAAATATAACTGGACTATTGGTTTTTTGGTGGAAGGTTAGCAAGTTTCCCAAAGTACTATGACTGTAATCCAAAGTTAGGTTCTGTCCTTCAAATGTAGGATAATATAGGAGAAAAAAAATGTTCTTTAAACTGTGCCCCGTTGTCGTGCTTTCTTTCTTAATTTTTCTTAGTTATCTAGTTTTATTTTTGTAAGTCAGGTATCTTGGAGGCATTTTCTGTGGAAATGTTTGCATTAGTATTTGTCTTTTAATAGAAACTTAATAATTTCCTATCTAGGAAGGCTATTCCAAAAGCAATGCCTCCTATTTTATTCTGTTGGCCCACAATGTCAGAGGTGGATGTTGGTTGTATGGCAGTAGAGGTTGACCCTTCCCGCCAATATTCCATTAAATTTTGTTGCCGTGTGACAGATGGCAGCAGAGAGGCAGTCTGACCAAATGGCACCTGACCTGGGAGTGCGTATGAAGCAAAGGTATGGAACTGAATTCCTCTGTGTGGGAAAAAATGGCACCTATTGACATTCATTGACGCTTGCTGAACGTTTATGGAGACCAAACGGTGGGTGTGAACACAGTGAGGCGGTGGGTGGTGCGTTTCAGCAGCGGCAGTCGCCATGTGAAAGACAAGCCATGTTCTGGACAGCTATGCGCGGCTGTCACATGAAATGAAGAGCGTATCGATCAGCTCATCCATGCGAATTGGCGGATTGTGGCCAGGGAACTGTGTATGGAGCTGAATTTCGTCTTCAATGCATTGGAACAATGGTGGCAACATTGTAATGTCGCAAAATTTGTGCCAGGTGGATCCCACAAATGCTCACACAGGAACAGGAAGAACACCATATGCAAGTTTGTCAGGACCTGTGGAACCAATAAGAGTGAAGGTGACAGCTTTCTGGGTTATTAACAGTGATGGGATGTGGTGTCGCCACTATGAGCCAGAGTCAAAGTGGCAGTCCATGGAGTGGTGTCATGTGAATTCTCCATCAAAGAAAAAGTTCAAGACGCAGCCCTCAGTGGGTAAAGAGATGTGTGCTGTCTTTTGGGATAGGCAGTGGGTGAGTAGACAACCTCTCTCTTGCAACAAAGTAATGCCAGGCCACATCCCAGTCTGAAGACTGTGGAGCATGTGGCCGATCTTGGCTGGACTGTCCTGCCACATTCACCATATAGTCTGGGTTTGGCACCTTCTGACTTCCATCTGTTTGGGCCGATGAAAAGTGGACTGCATGAGCAGCATTTTCCTAGCAATGATGCTGTCATAGCAGCTGTGAAACAGTGGGACACCTCTGCTGGTGCAGATTTTTTTGGGCACAGCATTCAGGCTCTTGTTCATGACTGGCAAAAATGCATAGCTACTGGTGGTGACTATGTTGCAAAATAGTGTTTTGTAGCTGAGAATTTTCTCTAACCAACAGTGTTACTGTGCTCTTTGTATCTGTTGTAGTTTCCATGGAAATAAATAGGATACATTACTTTCGGAGTGACCTATGTATATGCACAGTGTAGTTGTAAGGAAGTGTTATTTGAATGCATGGTTTTGTTTTAACCAGAGATAGCAGAATAGAATAGCTGATCATAAATATAAAATCTTGAGCATGCAACCTTAGAGTTTTTTTCCCTGGACTGAAATTACTTAGATAAAATAGATAAAAGTGTCTTCTTGTCATGATTGTATTTACTTTCAGAAGCTTTTGATATCTTCTGTCAGTTAGATGTTGTTGGTTTGGATAACATCACACTGCATGGTTGCAAGATACATCTTGTTGTTCTTTGTTCCAGACCGGTTAGAATTTTTTTTTTTTTTTTTTTTTGTAAGAGAAGAGTCTGAACGCATTGTGATATTTTTATCACAATGTTGAATTGCAGTTTATATAAATGAAAGTATTAAGCAGAAACATTATTTCAGATCATTAAGGAAGAATCAGGTATTCTTCAAAACAAGCTGAACTTCCTCTAGCAATTTATTTGAGTCCATTTTTCATGCGTGATGAATGAAATGAATTCAGTCATCATGCTGCTGAAAATGCCAGTTCTATTCTGAGTTACTGTCAATGGGAACTTTTTAGTGTTGTTTACAGCTACATGGCAAAATGTGTGCCATGTTAGAATAAAATTCCAGGTACACTTGGATAATCTACATATTTTTATAAATCATGAAAAATGTTGGTTATCTTCCTGGAAATCACAGCCAGAAATTTGTCTCCTCGTTCCCGGCTTCTTCTTTTGTCTCAGCAAAGGTTTAACATCGATGCTGTATTCCTTTGTCAAAGCCTTTCTTTTTGATTTGCCTCTGTGTCTCTTGGAGGCAGGATCAAATCAGCAACTTTAAATTTCTTTCCTTGTGACTGCTAATTATAGGGTAATTTTGTTTCTGACAGTTTCACCTTTAGTGCTCTAGAGCTGAAGTTTTCCCTAAGTGATGAACCTTGGAAAATCTTGATTTTTCTGATCGCCTGAAGAAGATTCCTCTATTTCACCTTTCCTCTTTGGAAAAACTTCCAAGACAAATATCCTAAGTTGCCTGATTCTATAGAGAATAATGGTTTTCCTTGTACTGTAGGCACCTGAGGTAGTAAATAGACTTCTTTAAAGCAAAGTGACAAGTCTAGCATGTTATTCATTTTTTCGTTTTTCTTGATTCTACTCCAAGAATAACATTTTGGTAAGGTGCACTCCTTTTTTGGCAGTTCTGGAGTGGCTCTTTTTTCACTCTGTTAGCAGTGTTGCTTTCCACATGTTTGCCATGCAGTCGAGGTCACTCCAGTGGAGAGAAATGAGATTCCTGCTTCACATTCCTGCCTTGTTTTTTCTTGCCAATTTTTTTTTTTTTTTTTTCTCATGGACTCCAGACTAAGATCCTTGACTTTGTCCTCCAGACTCTGGCACCAGGCAGTCCAGGAAAAATTGAGGTGGTCAGTACCACCAATGCATTTCCTGACTTCACCTAACTTTATTACAGAAACTCCATCTCTTCTTTATTTGTGTTGGTATACTGCTTGAGATTGTGGTCCATCTTTTTGTGTCATGTCTTCTGTAAATAAAACAGTCAGCAGGCTTGCTTGTCTTCTGTCTTCCACATGAAGCCTAGAATCCTTTTGAATGACACACACCATGCTTTTGCCCTTCACTCCCTATTCTGCTCCAAATTTGCTGTTGCTTTTGTACACTCAGCAAACTGAAGTTCAAGCCCTTCACAAAATGATTGTTCTGGTTTGCTACCCCTTTAAAATGTTTAAATTTTAAACTGTTAGATTGAAATCTCATTAATTTGAAATTCTTAAAGGTTTTACCCCTATCTTTGTTCCTCCAGCTTTTTAGTTGCATTTTCTTATTTTTGCTAAACTTATGTTTTCGTGTGTAAGAAGAGGCCGCACTTAGAATCATAGAATGGTTTGGGTTGGAAGGGACCTTAAAGACCATTCAGTTCTAGTCCTTCCCACTGTGGGCAGGGCTGCCACCCACTGGATCAGGCTGCCCAGGGCCCCATCCAACCTGGCCTTGGGCACCTCCACAACTTCTCTGGGCAACCTGTTCCAGTGCCTCATGGTCCTCATAGTGATAAATTTATTCCTAATGTCTAATCTAGATCTCCCCTCTTTTCATTTAAAGCTGTTACCCCTTCTCCTATCACTGCATGACCTTGTCTGAAGTCCTTCCCCACCTTTCTTGTAGGCCCCCTCCAGGTACTGGAAGGCTGCTCTAAGATCTCTCCGAAGTCTCCAGCATAGCACTGATTAAAATTTTAAGTTGTATGACTATAGAATAGGAGATCAGTGCCCCAGCACTTACTATTTTTCCAGTAGATCCTGACTGATTGAAACTGGAAATGGCATGAGTCTGGTTTATTTCTGTGGGAGTTGGATAATTTTTTTTAGTTGTTTATAAAATGATTTGTAATCTGGTTACAATACAGGTAATACTTTGGTCTAAAATGGGTAAGTTGGGCTCCTGAAATGGTCAGTAAACCTAATGGGAGTTCTGCATCTGCCTTTTTTCTTTTTTTTTTTTTTTCCCTGAGTTATGGCATGAGACATATTACACAGCTAAAACATGGGAGGAATAAGCTGAATGCAGTGGCACGAATCTGTGTTAGCGTGCACTGCTGGGAGCTACTGCTTCAGGCTTTTCCAGAGCGGTACCAAATCAAATTCAGTACCAAGTCCAAATCTCTTGATACTTCCAGCCATCTATAAAACAAGAACACTTGCACGTTGTATAACGTAGCTACTGTTGAAGAATTAAAATGTAAAGAAATGTAATTCTTTTGTATTTTACAAATCACCTGCCAGAATAACCTCTGCTTATTGGGACATAATGAAGGTGAGTTTACAGTTTGATTTGTCTTCTCCGAACAATTCCAAATGTGATCTAACAAGGGCGTAATTCTAAAGCACGCTTTAATACCAGTAGCTGTAAATACAGTGACACTTTTATTTCCTGTTCAAATTCATTATTTTAATCCCTGTCAGATTCATATTTGTGGTAGTAATGTACCCTGCATGGCAAGTGCTGAGAAAACATTTATAAAAAGCTTTGCCAAAGAAGTCTGACTGTATAGACTACAGTGACTTTACTGTTGGGGATCTTCATGTGTTTATGGAAAAAAAGGGCACTAGTTAAGCATGTCTGATTTGTAGATTTTGTTGCACAAATACCCAAGTTACTTAATAACTGATACATTAGATAGAGTAGTACAGCAGTTCTATTGATATGCTGGCAAAGAAGCAAACATGACCAGTCTTTACCATCTGCTTATAATGCTATATAAAGAAGACCTTACCGGTTGCCATGGAAACCAGCATTTCCAAAACCACAAGTGTTTGCTTAAATTCTCAAGCCTTCTAAAGTCTTGTCTTTTCTGTAGGAGAAAGAATAGGAAATCTCTAAAGTTCTCCAGTGATTTCCGCCCCCCCCCAACAGTTGCTTTGCTGTAATATGCTTTCAGCATTTTTGCACTGTCTCTTGTTTCGTTACTTCATAAATTTAAAGTGTGCCATTTGTAACTTAATGACTCTATTTGATGCTTAGCAATGATCCAGGAAAAGCAGGCAGATATTTGTTGTGTTTTTTGTTTGTCTTTGTGAAAGGAGTTTTTCCTGTGCAGACAAACTAGCCTGATCATGGTACTGACACAGTGGAGTGAAACCTATGGAATTTGGGTGAAGGTCAAATTAAGAATTTCTACTGAGTGAAAAAAGAAATAATAATAAAAAAGATTAATTATCACAGTTACCCACCGGGGTCTCACTGTGAAAGTGACCCCCTAGAATCAGTAATCTAGAGAAAAACATAAAACTAAGATAATGCTGGTAAGAGTTGTGGTCTACATTCATCTTCGTTCTCCACTGTTGGCTTGAAATTGATTTTTAGTTAAAATAAGCCATTGAGAGGCCCTCAATGTGTGGTATTTGGAAGTATAAATACTCTGAGATACTATAGTAAATATGTTTATTTTTTCCCATTTGTGTGTACGTATTGCTGCCTTGCATTCTATCCTAGTTCTCCACTGTGGTTTAAGTTTTTTGTTGTTATTGTTTCCCTCGTATGAGTTTACGAAAGGCTTCTGCCGTGTATAACCACTTAACTTCAGCAGGTAGTGACAAATGTAAAGCCTTTAGAAAAGGTGCTGCAGTCAGGTTATTGGTGCTGGTGGGTTTTCAACCAGTTTAAAACAACTTCTGTTTCTTTCTGTTTAAAAGAAAGATCAGTACTTACAGGATTCTTAGTGTATTTGGATTAAGCTCCTTGGATTAAGTGAAAAAAATCCATTGAAGCAGAGCTTGAACGTCGTGTTCACTGCTAGTAAAGAGCTGTCGGTATTTTTAGAGAGTACGTATCTGTAATCCATCTGAGTAGTGCTGAAGATCAGTTAAGTTGTTATTTAGAAATATTGTTGAGTACAAAACATTAAAAGAACTTTTTAGGTCATTCTATAAGAACAATGCATATCCTAACGTTTTTGCCTTTTTATTTTTCATACACTTGTAAAACATGTTATGAGCATTTTGATTGTGAGATAATGGCCCGGAGTTGACCTATTTTGTTGTTGCATTTCCCTAGTAGAGTTTATTTGATACAAAACACATCTTGATGACAGGCTTTACTGTTACAATATTGCTGCAGTGACACTGGACCCCCAGAGGTGTCTGAACTCGTTAGCCTTGTGAAGCTAATCACATTTCTATCATTCACAGAACTCATCCAAAATATTTGTATTCGTTTTGCTTAGCAGAATATTCTTGCATCTGAGAGCCTGTTTTCAAAAAGGTAGCCTTGTGCTCGAGTAGACCTGTTGATATTGGTTGGCAGTGGGGTGCTGGACCTCCCACCGAGTTAAAGTAAAGCAAATATTGATGGAGAAATCAGACACACAAAAATTAGGCTTCTGTCTAAGTATTTGTGGTTAGAAAAATAAGGGTGCCAGACCTGAAAGCAACTACTGGTCAGAGTAATTGCACCCAGACACTAACTGCGTTTTTGGTATTAGCTTGCCTGTTATCCACATCACATTCCAAGATCAAGCCAAACACTGACTAGGAAAAGCAGCAGAGATTGGCAGTTTTTTAGTTATATATATATATATTTCCTGTGGTGTCTTTAGGGTCATCCTTAAGGTAGTCCTTTTGTCCTGCCTCAAACACTCATCCGATAGAGAGAAGCTAGTGTCATTAAAATAAATAAATAACTTTTTTTTCTGAGTAATCAATGTATTTGAGATAATGTGTGATTATAGCTGCCCATTATTCTTATTGTAGGTTGTGGGCTTTTTTTTCAGTGGGATGTTTTCTGATCTTAGATGACCACACAAACTTAAGTTGAAACTGTAGTTAATCTGTTGCTGCGTATTTTCAGTCACGTGAAACAATCTAGTTGTCCTCTTTTTCTGACTCAGTAAAGCTCTTTCCTCTTGATGCTCAGCAGCTCATATTTTGCAGAAAATTATGAGTCCAGAATATATATATATTTTTAACAGCAGCTCCTCCACTCCTCCCATTGATCTTAGGGGATAATCTGTTGTAAGTGAAGTAAGTACATCAAAAACTGGGGGGAAAAAAATTTTGTAGGTTGCCATCATGGTGATGATTCACATAATGTCTGCCTTTGGGAAACCTGGTTAATCTATGAGGACTGCTGCAAAAGCAATGCCTCCTATTTTATTCTTTTGGCCCAAACAGGACCACCCAAAATTCATATCCTATGTCTGAGGACATTGTCCAAACATCCATTGAATGCCAGCAGTTTGGGGCTGTGACCACTGCCCTGGGGAGCTGTGCCAGCGCCCGACTACCATCTTGGGAAGGAACCTTTGCTAACCCCCACCCTGACCTCCCCTGACACAGCCCCATGCCGTTCCCTCGGGCCCTGTCGCTGTCACCAGAGAGCAGAGCTCAGCACTGCCCCTCCGCTCCCCTCACGAGGAAGCTGTAGGCCGCCATGAGGCCTCCCCTCAGCCTTCTCTGCTCTGGGCTGAGCAAACCAAGGGACCTCAGCCGCTCCTCATGCATTTTGCCCTCTAGACCGTGGGTGTCCAAATTTTTCACTTGCCTGGACCATGTTGTGTGAAGAGAAATTGTCTTGGGCTGTTGTTTCTGTTGTTGGTGAGTGTTGGGTGCATGCCTGGGGCCAGTCTGGGCTTGTTCAGCCTGGAGAGACCTCACCGTGGCCTTCCAGTTCTTTGAGGGAGCTTATAAACAGAAGGGAGGCTGACTTTTTACGTGAATAGGTAGTGATGGGACAAGGTGGAATGGCTTTAAACAAAAAGAGAGGAAATTTATGTTAGGTGCTAGGAGGAAATTCTTTGCTCAGAGGGCGGTGAGGCACTGGCACAACTGCCCCGAGAAGCTGTGGATGCCCCATCCCTGGAGGTGCTCAAGGCCAGGCTGGATGGGCTCTGGGCAGCCTGACCCAGTGGGTGGCAGCCCTACCCATGGCAGGGGGATGGAACCAAAGGTGATCTTTAAGGTCCTTTCCAACTCAAGCCATTCTATGACAACTTTGCTCAAAACATGTGGCATGAGAAGGCTGATCCACTTCTACAAACTGGCTTTAGATGTTGCAGTAGACAAATATTTTTTATGTGTTTGAAGGTATATTGCACAGAGGAGTATTTCATATGTGCTTGAAACTTCAATAGCAGGTTAAAATAAGTCACTATAGATTGCTGTTAACATGCTGTGTACATGAAATATATAATTGAATAACGTATGCATGTTTGAGTGTGATCTTCTGGTCATATGGTGAATCATGTGAATCAAATAAGTGCATCTGTAGTACAGTGCTTTAGCAACTGTGTAAAAAATGAGTATGTCAGGAGAGTTTTCTCTTATTTACTTCTGACAAGTCATTAATAAAGCTAATTGGATAAAAGCCCTGAGGCTAGAGGAACTCTTGCATTTCTAATAAAGCAGCCGACAGTCTCACCAAATAGCTCTGTCGCTTACCTCTAACACTAGATATAGAATCATCACTTATAATTAATTTTGAAAAAATGGAGTTGCACCTGTAACCGGGTGTACATCCTGATAACCTTTCTGTACTGAACAAAATACGTATTACTTTTCCTAGGTGTTACAGATTTAAAACTGTGTTTATATTGTCACATCTGGGATTGTCTGGTAGAATTGAGATGTTTCTTTTTCAGAACAGTTTTTATTTCAGCCTAATACTAGGCTGTGCTTTCAAAGACATTATGCCAGCCTTATAAATCTTCATCAGCATAATTGATTTTGGTTGTGTTAGAGACTTTTCCCAGTTGCTTTTTATTAGAATTGTGTGAACAGGTGATTTTTTTTTTTTTTTCCCCTCCTTTTGTTTAACATACGTGGGGGGTAGGCTGAGGAATGTCTGATGGGGACCCAATACCTTTCCCTGGTTTCCCTCCCCATGTAGCTAAACAGAGCTTGTGTATAACCCAAATCAAAGGGAATGATTCTGTCAATGGGACACAATCAATAACGTGTGGAAAGGAAGAGCAAAATCACCAGAGGAGAAGAATAGCAATTTGGTCAGCTAGACCTGGCCAGCAGGCCAGTGGCTGGAGCACACACCTGGGCAATGGGAGGGGGGCATCCTGGGGACCTGCTGGGTAACCAATGGGAGGGATGCAAACTGAGCATCTCCCGTTGGCACTGGTCATGAGTGGAATTTTTGGGAAACAGGAAAGATGTTTGACCAAACATTTAAAAACTCTCCTTTTGGCCACT
The DNA here is from genome assembly GCA_013396635.1 of Penelope pileata. Classification (NCBI taxonomy): domain Eukaryota; kingdom Metazoa; phylum Chordata; class Aves; order Galliformes; family Cracidae; genus Penelope; species Penelope pileata. Next base: position 1,192,758 of record WBMW01003369.1, read on the forward strand.
GTAAAATACTTTATCACATCTGTCTTAATTGGATTTTTTTTTCCTGTATTCTTAGTGGTCAAATTGGAACTACCTCTACTACACACAGATTTGATCTCTTCTATTCCACCCACCTTCAGTCAGTTGACTTCATTGTTGCCTGTAGCTTTTTCCCCTCTCATATTTCACCCGTCCTTCTCTTCTTTACAGTAACCGCTGTATTTTCCATATTTGTTATCTGTTGTTTAAATTCAGAGTTCAATTTAATGAAAAAAATAAAGGTAAGAATATTAATTGTTTTTGTCTCAGGACCTGCTATAATGCAAATAATTTGAAATATTTTAAAATTTTCACAGTATTTAATCACAATTGCTCAAAAGTAGGAATACTGCTTACAATCAATGCTCTATTTATTTATAGAAATGTAAAGTACTGCGAGAGTTAAACCTGACAATTATTGGAGGTTAGTATTTTAACTGCAAAGCCTACTGAAATGGCTGCACATGTGGAAAAATACGCACAAAGCATTAAGGGAAATGCTCGTGTTTGCTTGATTTATTCTCTGCAGCAGACGGACTCTGGTAGTAGGAGGTGTAATTTGCAGCACATTAGCTATTAGCCAGTGTCATTGCTTGAGTGGGTGGTGTGAGTCTCTTGTGTCTGTACAGTGTCACACTGCGCATGTTTCGGAGCTAGGCTCTTCTCCCCTGTGCTGTGAGATTAATTTTTTGTGAACAGTGTTCTGTGTTTAGAACTGTGAATCTACCAGTTTTCAGATGGGTTATTCTGTCACATGGGTAATATCTAGAGTAAATGCTTCCCCCATGCCTCCTCCTGAAATTCTTAATGTTTTGCAAAACTGGGTTTTTGCACTGTTTGACTTAGCTACCTTTTTTGATGTGGGGTCCCCTGAGGATGAAATATGGCATTTGCAAGGTACCCAGCATGTAATTTACAACACGTAAAATTAACGCTCGTGTTTCTTTTTGGGTACACTATGCCTGTACTCGTTGTGCTGAGCAGAGGTTTTCCAGAAGAGTCTGAGCTTGATACATCTTCTTTTGTGTGCACAATTTCACTTGGGTTGCTTTTAGTTCACTTTTTTCCCTAGAGGCACCTGTCTCCTGCCACATACCCATCAAGACTAATTGCACCATCTGGAAGACTTTTGTGTAGCTGTTACTTGTGCAGAATATCTCTTGGGAGCTTAATTCTGAATGTGAATGTGACCCCTGAAGCCATGTCAAGTAGCTGCAGTAGTTTCCAGCCTCTAAAGGATGATCACCGTAGGCTTTATTTGTTTCAAGTCTCCTGTGGTTTGCTTTAGTATGGATATGTTACATGTCAGTAACACAACTTCAGTCGTGTTTTGAAGGGAATTAGACTTTGAATATGGGTCTGGTAATTCATAGAAAATCCTGTCTAAAATTGAATATATCCAAACCATATGGGTTTGGATATAGTCTATATGACTAGGTGTAGAAATGACAGACACATTGCTCCTTACTTTTGCACTATTTAATTTTTAGGATCTGTTCTTCCCCCACCCACATCTGCAGTTCTCATTAATAACACTCTGCTAAGAATGCAAGGCATTCTTGAGAACATGTTTGCAACCCTCCAAACAGCTCCGAAACGATTGTTTTCCTTATTACTATGAAGCTGTTGATGTATTTTCAGCACAGATAAATTTGTCCTCTTCCTCATCCAGGCTTTATTAAGTTAAAAGCACTGCAGTGCTTAATTTTCACTGGTGTCTGTCTAGGCAGTGCCTTGTTTAAAGGTTGGTGCTTTACAATCTTGTGGTGAACAGTTTTCTTCTCTTCTTTCTATAATAACGTGTCTGTTGGAAAACCATAGAGCACTGAGCATGGAAAACCAAAGCATTCTGACTTACTAAAGGTATCAGCATAATTTATGTTTTGTTTTAAAAAAAGAAAAAAGTGCTACTCATTTCTCATGGAATCCTGCATTTAGTAAGTAAGGCATTCTGGTTTTACCAGCATATGTATGTGGAAAAAATATTTTTTTTCCTAAAAAAACTTTTTTTTTAATGATGGAATTGTAAAAAGTGTTGAGGAAATATGAGGACTCTATTGGTACTTAGTTGTATCGTCTGTGTAACTTGTTTCCTTGTGATTAACATGGTCAGCTGAAGCTCAAGCCAGAGAAGTACTTACACCATCACAAACAAGAGTGAATTCTGTCTACAGGATATGTATGCAATTTATGTTATTCGTTATATGTATTTTCTGTTTTTTCTTTTTTTTTTTCTTTTTTCTCTAGTCATTTAATATTCACTGTGGCTCTGACTTTGGAAATCTATGGAATTTCAATGTTTAACTGTTTTGGCTGTATTCTGTTAACTACATGTTCAAATATGATAAGAAAAGCTATTCATTCTTGTGCTTGGGGTGAATGAAGGTATGTAAGGTATAAATTCACAGGGTGCTAATGGCAAGCAGCTTACTCCTTCTCTTTAAAATCCCTCACTATGCATACCCAGTGAGCAAAGCAAAGCTGTGCATTGCAGCACTGCGCTACGTCTTCTCAGGAACTGGTCTGAGCCATGTAAGCTTTCCTGGCTTTGAATGGTTGGGAAGCGCTGCGTGAGTGGTTTACAAAAAGAAATCATTGTCTGCTCTGGGAAGTTGTACAGCATCTTCCTTTCAGCAGTTGTTATGCTGCTGTATTCAGCTTTTTTTAAAGGATCTTTGTGGGTGGAAGAAGTGAGAGCTGGTGTCTGCGACGTGGCTTCTCTTCAGAAAGTTTTGTTGCGTCCTCGTGCTAAATACTAAAGTCTGTGCTTAATTTAGTCTTCCACTAAAATATTGTTGTCCATTTTCTCCTAATTTACAGAAACATTTCAATTAGTTTATTTTATGATAGCAAGCAAGGTAGTGTGTTCGTAGAATCACAGAATGTCCCAAGCTGGAAGCGACCCACAGGGATCATCAAGTCCAGCTCCTGGCTCCACACAGGACCACCCAAAATCCAAACCCTATGTCTGAGAGTGTTGTCCAAACGCACCTTGAGCTCCCACAGCTTGGGACCATAACCACTGCCCTGGAGAGCTGTGCCAGGGCACCCTCTGGGGAAGAACCTTTTCCTAAACCCCACCCTGACTTCCCCTGACAGCTCCATGCCGTTCCCTCGGGCCCTGTCACTGTCACCAGAGAGCAGAGCTCAGCGCTGCCCCTCCGCTCCCCTCATGAGGAAGCTGTAGGCCGCCATGAGGCCTCCCCTCAGCCTCCTCCGCTCTGGGCTGAGCAAACCAAGGGACCTCAGCTGCTCTTCATACATCTTGCCCGCTAGACCTTTCCTCATCTTTGTGATTGTGTTAATTGCTGTTTTCATTTTAATGCTGTATTGAGAGGCTAACATGGAATGACTCTGTTGCAGATTAAGATTGGTGGCTAGTGCTCGCACCCTGCCAAGTTTCAGCCTTGTCTGAAAATATTTGGCATCCACCTGGTTCTTCCAACTGAATTGATCCAGACTCTGTGGCTGTCTCAAGCCATAGCCATGTGCATTCTCTCTTGAAAGTCTTCCCTCATACCACAGCTGTGCGTGGTGCTGTGAGGGCAGCGGTGTGGGGCCAGGCTCACCCAGCACCAGCCAGCTGGGCTGGCCTGTGTTCTCCACTGAGCTTTTAGAGGCATGTGGTCTGCTCCATTTCCCCATCATTGTGGGAAAAGTTGGAGAGATTCAACAAAAGAAGGTGAGCAGTTATTTGCAATAGCAGATGAACTTTCACATGGAAGGGTGATATTGAAATTATGATATTTTTTTTTTAAGTCTTTGTGTGTCTTTGTAAATGAAATAGTATGCTGAAGATACTGTTGTATTGTGAAGTGGCGTACATGGAATGAAATAAAAATCCACATGGAACTTCAGGTTGTGTGCAATGTTTTCCTCATTCAAATGCACTTCCAAGATGGTCATCCTAACCTTTCAGTTGGCTGGTTTAAAGACTGGTCTGGTTTGATTTCCTTCAGTGATCAGGGTTAAAATTACGCACTGGAACAAAATGGGTTGGAGTGCTTAGTAATCTGTGATGTAGTTCTTATTATTTAGCAAATATTTAAATGATATTGGAGATAAGGGTTCTTACTGGAAATTAGTTTACAAATTTAATAGCATCTGGGATATATTATCCCTTCTTGTAGCTGTTTAGCTTTATTGATGATCGTAAGAAGTAGAAAGGAACTTTGACAAGGACAGAAAGAATATAATTTGAGACACTGGTCAAAAAGGAAAGCAAAGCTTACTTTAAAATAAGCTGACTTCTGAGATGATGCATCTGAGTGGTCATTTAGAATTGCTTTCAACAGATGTTTTTAGTGGCAGAGAGTTCAGGCTTCCTTCTAACCCTAAATCTAAAGGTGCAGCATTTGAAACAGTTCCTTTGTTTAAAGAGCCTCTCTCTACTTTGTTTGTCTTTTACTATTTCAACTATTATTTTATTGTTTTCATCAATTTCTGCAAAGTCTATTCCTGAAATACTTAGACCTGTTGCATGTATTGTGTGGTCTGGTCATAACCACTCTGATCTAAACACTTTGATTTTAGCAGGTTATGGACTTTTGTTGTACTTTTCCTGCTTTTTCCTTTCTTCTCTTGAATTATGAGGCTTCTTTTGGCTTTCTTGTAATTCAAAAATCAAACTGAAGGCTCTTATGTTTCTGTTACAGTATATCACATTGAATTATTTTGAAATACTCCTTTTATGACATGACATGAAGTGCAGGGCATGTACTGCTCCTTGGAAATAAACAAGATTTAATTCTGAATACTCACTTTGCTCTACAATAGTAATATTTCATAGTAAGTTATAGGTGGAGGGTGGCAAAAGATTATAATTAATAACTGCAGCTTATTTTCCTGAAAATTTGAATATTAAAGACTTGATGAAATGATGGCAGACAGAGGCCTGTGTCTTTCTTTTCTATTTTGGTATAACCAGTGAAAATGGATTGTGAAAAATGTGCTTTTTTTTTTCTTTTCTTTGCAGGGGTTTTGTGTACGATAGCCGAAATAACTTACAGATGCGAGGTTTGGTTGTATTGCTGATTTCCAAAGCTGCTGGACCCAGCACGGCAGAACTTTCTTTCCAGCACAACATGGTCAGTGGGATTTATTCCAGGTACGTGGTAACTTTCTACAGCAAGATACACAAAGACACGTTTGGTTGGCAATGTCATGGTGATTTTAGATTTTAGAATGTCTTAGTGGCCTGTTCAGCTTTTAAGGAAAAATCAATACTTACCTAATTACAAATCTTCATTCCTCAGGATTATTATAAGCTTTTCACGGTGAAAACAGTTTCCTACCATTTGTGTAGCTCTTGTAATATCCATGCCTAATTCTTAATTAGTGTTTCTGGGTACAGTCAAATTAAAAACATTTGAATCAAGGTAGATATTTGAAAGTTTTTAAGATACACCCATAATCAAATATATACATGCATTAACTAAGTGGGGTTTTCGAGTTACTGTGGTGTTATTTGGGTACACCAACTTACCCGAAGTTTCAGATTGCCAGTTTTGTGGAATACCAGTTAGTCTAGCCACTTTGAAGGATACTTACCCCTGAAACAACAGTGTAGAATGAAGTTCCTTACCTCTTACATGTCAGCTGAATTACCGAGTCTGCCGTTAAGGTTCCTTAGGCTCTCACTGGGATAATCTAGCTTCATCTGGTTTGTAAATATCTTTTAAGTATTTGAAGTAAAGTACTTAATACTAGTAACAACAGTAATCAGAAATAGTTATTGCTCTCTTTTGTGTGTTTGACAGTTAACTGTTCCACTGAAATAATAAGCGATGTCAGTGAGTTCTGATTGAAAAACTGTAAAATTTAAATTTTGGAAGTGCTTTTGAAAAACTGAGTACTGTAGATTGAAGGAATGCTGTCATATTTTCAGCTATTTCTGCTTCTGACCTCTGTGGTGTATTAAATGAAGGTGCTCAAAATTAGTGGCATGTTTGTATCCTAATTTCTTTTAGAAGCTCACACAGCACATTTTAAAATTGAAAAGACTGAAACAAAGGTCTTAAAATATATATCGTATCTTAAAGCAACAGAGCAGAGAAGGAAAATAGATATGAATAGGGAAGGACAAAAATGACATAAGAAAAAAGATATGAGCCTTGATAAGAAGGAGTTGTGTTGTCCCTTTAGCTGTTTAATTCCACTCGTTTGATTTTATCCTTAATGTCCCCTTAATGTAACATTTTTATATTTATATGCAAATGATGCTGCATGAGAGCATAATTCTATTTAGTTAATTATGGTACAGAAGGTATTTTAGTTGATTTTGTGAATGATTAAAAAAGTTTACCTTAAGTATGTCTCATAAAAGGAGAGAAAAGGCATTATATTTTCATAACCAAGTTTTTGAGTATGATGATTCTGACTATGGAGGTAACTTTTGAGCATTAAAGCAGCCACTGGGAAAGTGACTAGTGGAAGTATTCATTAAGGAGCAAATAAGACTTTGAATTAATAATGAGCCAGTTGGTGTAAATGGACATCATTGGAGCTATGCCAGTTCAACCAGCTGAAAATCTAGCCTAATAATCTAAGTTTGAGCAAGTCAATAGCCTTTGTAATATCTAGTTTAAAGTTACTAAGGTACTCCAGAAATGAAGCAGCTTTGAATATGTCCACACAGGTTCACTTAGGGTTCATTATTGTCTGTGAAAGTGATAACTATGGAGTCATTAATTTAAATGAATTTTCAATGGCACTTTTAATCTGTAGCATGGTGTAAATACGAGCAAACTGATGCACCCTAGCAGAATAACAATGCTTTGTTTCGTTTTGTGCTATAGTGAGCCGGATCTTGCCATCCACTGAAGTCACTCTGGACTTTGCCTTTGACTTGGAGCTCTTTTTTTCTCTTTTTAATGATCTTGTGACCGTGTAGTTTTCCAGATGCGCTTTTCAATGCCTGTCTTGTTTCTCATGTTGATTTCTCTACTGTATAAAGCTATGAGAAGTGGCAGCTTGTAAAATCATGCACTTAAAGGGCTTTTGTTATTGTTCTATGTATTACAAATAATGTTTTACAAACTGCTTTTTCCTGAGTAAGTACCAAAGGACTTTTTCCCCTAGTACTTTTTTGTCTGCTATCTGGGTTACAGTGTAGTTATATATGGTATGTGTATTAGAGCTGTATAGCAAAGGCAAAGTATATTCCTCAGTGACATGCAGTGAAGAAATGAGTTTAATCTTTTATTGTTTATACACTGCTCCAGCTTTGGAAGTAGTTTTTGGAAATAGATTCTTAAAGATTTTCATCTCAGCTGTAAACTATACAGCTCTTTCTGTTGCCATGCCATATAATTACTTCATCTTTACATATAATATTTTGCTGGAAATGTTATTTCTGGCACAGTAAGGAGCATCTTCGTTGCCTGATACTTATGTGCTGGGAACATTACATTGTGGACTATTAGCTGGGATATGGCTCACTTGATTTTAGGATACTTACTAGTGATTAATTAATTGTATTACTGAAATCTGAGCATGAGCTAAGTTCCAGTACTTGTCAGTGATTGCATCGGTCCAATCTTTCTTTTCCCACTGTTTGTGTTGGAGTTGGCTCTTGTGCTCTCTTAAAATCTTCTGTCCCTCAGTGAATAGCCAAGTCTATTGTATCTGGTGCTACACTGGATGTACAGTCTGTGAACAGGAAGGTGTAATAGTGCCATAATTATTTACTGTAGAAAACCTCAAAAATAAAAGTGACGGACTTCTCATTTTGGGATAAGGCATGTTCTGCATAACCTTCTTTCCTTATTTGATATCTTAAAGCAGAGTATAAACAAGCAATGTAATAACCATAATTAAAATGTAAGGACTTTAAGAGCTGAATTTGGAATAGCCAAAATTTTCTTTATCCTATTCTCCTGATCTCTAGATGTGTCAATGACCCAAATACATAAAAATAGATTAGTGAGCTGCTTAGCTCACATCTGTTTTTTACTGGTACACAATGGAACAAAACTGATGCCTTCTACCAGAGAGCAATCTTTTTCCAGAAAAATGAGGATTACAATTTAGGTAGTTACAGGAACAGAGCTGCTGTGGTGATATGATGGCCGGCATTGCCTCCAGCTTTGGCGCTTCATAATTTGCAGATGTGATCTGCCCACATTAAGCTGGGGGGGAATTGCAGACCATTGTGCATAAGGATATCATAGTAACTGCTGGTTACCTTATGAGTCATGCAGAAGATAAGCAGGAAAGTGTTATAATGTCTGCTTGGCATGCTTTCCTCTGTACTGCCACCTCCCTGTCAGGCTGCCAGCAACCTGATTTCATTCCTATTGGCGGGGAAAGGAACCCAACATTACTTCCAGCTCGGCACCAGTGCTCCCAAAAGAGGATGCGCAAAAGAAGTAGCAGCATGATAAACAGCCCTATTTCAGATGCTGGACAGATTTCCTGAAAAGTGAAACTTTCTGCTGGTCTCTTACCCTGTAGGTAAATATTTCCTTGGCTACAGAACCATGGCAAGTGCAATGATGAAGTGCAGTGCTCACAACAAGGTATGCAAGCAGTATCATGTAAGGGTTGATGTCATTGCCCACACTCAAGCAAGTGCGCATCTTTTATTCACTTGGAACTCCTTTGTGTTCTTTCTCTGCTGAAGAGAACACAAGACACACATTTACGTTTAGGCAGAATCTAACTAATTATAATTTATCATGCTATAGTATCAGAGAACACTTCACATGTGATGCTGCAGCCTAGAGCTGTACGAGAGCTTTGAGACCCATTTCCAAACTTGTGATTATGCTAGAGCCTGACACTGCTCTCTGTTGCTTTCTTTCAGAGCAAATCTTACTTGGATAATTAAGCATGCAGCTTGCTAGTCTTTCACTTTGCTGCTGGAGGATTTTAATTGAATTTCCAGGATCATATGGTTTCTGAACACCTACAGCTTTATGCTTCATAGCTGGAGCTAGATTCAACTACGATTACAACTGAAGACACCAAGATGGGCTTGGGCTCTCTCACTAGGTACCCATAGGGGTATCTTCTGGTGTTCATGTCTGGCACTGCCGGACACTATTGGCTGGGGATTGTGGAATCTCCTTGGCTTTATATTGAGTAACGTATTCCTCACATAGCCTCTATATTGCAGCTGAATGTGCAAGTGATGCCAGAGAACAAATTTATGCCATTTCTTCAGGCCTCAGTATCCTTGGCTCAACTATAGCAAGCTATTTTCTTCTCTCTTTCGTATTTTGCATCTTTCTTCCTTTTTTTCTTCTTCCTTTAGTGCAAGTTTCAGAAGTACCATCTAGCGCTGATACCCAGTGCCTCAGCTCTGCAGATTTCTTTGGACACTTGTTAGAGTTTAAAAAAAATAATAATAATAAAAAAAAAATCCTTTTTTCAGTCAGATCTGCCTGTGCATTCATACTGTAAGATCCTGTGGTCATTGAGAAAGTAAAAAGATCTTTGCTTGTCAAAGTCAGCAAATGTGTATGTGTAGAGTGGAACACAGGAAGTACCATTTCACCAAAAAACTGGTAAATGAACTTTACTACAGGTTGCTGGATTGGTACTATCAGTACTTGCTTTCGCCTCTGCCTGTTCTCCCTCAGAATTATGCATCTGGCCTTTAAAAGCTTTAGGAATTCATCTCTTGCAAGGTGAACATGCTTTCTTACATGCTTTCACTGCCTAAACTTCTCTCAGAATCCTTTCTGCTGCTTGAAATAGTGGCAGCGATGCTGTAGTGACAGTCGGCGTGAACATGCACTCCTTTTCCTTAGCATTTCAGCAATGATTTTGGAACCAGCACTGATGCTGCTTCCAACAAAAACCTATAAAGTGGCAGTTAACAGCAGATAGTAGTCCTTGTTATGGTGTTGAGTCCTTCACTCGTCAGGTTCCCACAGTAATTCTTACTAAGCACCCTAGATATCCTTTTTTTGGAGGCAACAAGTGCACATACGTCGCACTGTCTGATTTCCCATGTACTTTGTTGTTGTGGATATATTGAGGTCATCTTGTCCTCACCACCTCTAAAGGAATGTTGACTTGCAGCTTAAAGGTCTCTGGGGATTACCAGGTCGACCAGAATGTTCATTCATCCATTCATTGCTCTTTCTCTGGAAGATTTTCCAGTTGCAGGGAAGTTGGAAGTACTATTGCTCAGTCCCTTTGTAGTCCCATATAGTTTACTCCCAGCTTTTCTTTGCTTGGTATGAAAACAAAGATAAACTTTCCACACCCAGATTGTCAAAATCAGTGATATGGGCTGTGTCCAGGCCAAGTATGAGGACACAAGTGTAAAGCTCTCTCCTGTCTTAGTGACTTCTAGTGGGATATCCCCATGTATTAGTGGAGACATCAGGAATCTCTTCTGTTTCTCATAGGTGACAGCTCACCAGCTGCAGCTTTGTCTGTTTTTTCTCTAAAAGTTATGCCATGGCAGACTTAAGAGGTGATGCTGTGCTTGTTAGAGCAGTCTTTAATTGCTGTATGTGTGAAAGGCAATCAGGCTGCCTCCAGGGAATTGAAAGTATGTGAATGATGATGCTACTTGGACTCCTCTGGACTACAGAGGTAAGTAAAGACTGGTGTAGTCCAAGGTGTAGAGGTTGTATGCTTATTACAGTATACCGTGTTCTGCACAGATTTACACAGATGGATGTCATTGACTGTACTTCTTGCTCTGTCCTGGACTGCTGTTGAACTGGGATTTTATGGTTGAGGGGAAACCAAACTGGCAATACTCTGCTTTGGGTAGTTAGTGTCATAGCATACGAGGTGTGAGCACACCTTCTCTGAAGGCTGAGGAAAATAAAGAGTGTTCCATTTTGAGTGATAAGCAGAATAAATGCTATGCATGGATGTGCACCCTGAACTCTGCATTCCCTGAGAGCTTCAATTGTTGGCAAGTAGCCTCTGTCCTGTCCTTGTGAGTGCAACCAAACAGCTGAGAGATGTAACTCAGAGGGCTGTCACATCTCCCAGTGAAGTAGATGACTACAATAGCAAGGGCTACTTCCTAGTTTAGGAAAAGGTAACAGTTACTCTGGCAAAAAGACATCTTTTGCTGTTTTTAAGCTGTATCTTCCTTTGCTCTACTCACCAGTACATTTTTGCCAGGAAGTTTTTTCTACTGTAGACAAGCTTAAAAGTCACTTTAAAAAAAAAAAAAAAAAAAAAGAGGTTGTTTAAATGCTTTCCAACAGAAATAGGGATGCCTCAACATAAATTGATGTTGGCTTAATCAATAGCCGTATACAAAGAAATCAGAAGATCTAACTTTAAAAGGAGGAAAGGAGAGTGCAAGTCTATTATAAGGCCTCTTCTTTAATAAGCTATGACAAGCATTAGTAAATTTTGGTGAAGATGAGATCAATTGTGTTGTTACAATGTAAGTAACACTTAGAGGTTTCCTTGACCTGTTTGCTGCTTAATTTTAAAGAAGCCTTCTTTGTACCCTGTGCAGAAGACCTTTTATCTTCATATTAGAACCAGAGTAGATTTATCTGTGAACAAATTCTGTTTGAAATTTACTATAAAAGAAAAAACTTAGATGAAATAAAATCAAAGAATCACCATACAAACTATGATTTTAATACCTATAAAAATGCAAAGAGCATAATAGTGTGGCTTTTCACCTCCCCTTCAGACCTTGCCCTTCTCTCAGTTTTTTTGTACTCTGCACTGTATAGTATATTAACGTGGAAGATTGGATTTGACTGTTTCTGACCTCCATATTTGGAAGTAAGTAAATGGTGCCTAACTGTATTGTGGACTTCTGTCATGTGAAGGCTAAATACAGAATTGCAAGAAGGTATTGTTTTTTTTTTTCATTGCTGCTAGTCTGAGTCTATAAGTAGTGGAAAACAAAATTAGATTTAACCTGACCTCGTGCAGTGCAGTGGGAGTGGCTGAGAATCAGAGTTTGGGAGACTTCATGCTGCAGTGCACCTGTCCCCATGAATGCTGTAAATCACAATAGAATATGTTGAAGCAAAATAAAAGTCAAGAAATGAGAAAGATGTAGCAAGACCAAGAGTGTCCATGGGAATTCAAAACTCTAAAAAGGCAGAGCTTTCTTTTGTCTAACATAAGTATGCAAACTGGGAGTTTTATTGCAGAATAGCTGTTGCACTTTAAATTTACACTGCCTTATTGCACACATGCCCTGGGTCTCAGCTGCAGATATTGCAGAGATTAATCTTATTAATGGAACTGCTAATTGGTGTTTGACTTCTAATTATAGTAACAATAGGCCATAACAATCAATCCTCACCTTTACTGGGGCACATTAGGGCTCTTTATCATAAAAATGATTTCCTTGGGGTCTTACTGGGCTTATTCCTGTCTTCTGGAAGGCTGGCACCAGTGAAGGTGCGGTATCCCAACTACCATGTGCTTAGTTAATTAACTGTTAGGGAAAATACGTGGTCCTAAAATATTCAATATCTAAGTATACTTAAAGTGGTGTGGTGCACTTGACAAAATTACTTCTTTGAAAGATAAAGGGGAAAAGCATCTCAAAATGTTAAGTAGTGATGTCTTTTATAATCTTTAGGAAATGTGCAGTTTTGTTTCCCAAACCTTGGTGGCTTTGTCTTAGCTTTTAGTTAGAGGAAATCTAAGCTATTATTTTAAATTATTCTGTTTAGTTTTTGCTCTACAGGATAAACCCTCTGAGATTCTTCATCTCATTTACAAGACAAGTCTCAGGAGATGAAAAGCACATACAACTTGATTACATATTCCTATTGATCATCTTCTACCCAAAACAGTAAGAATCAACTCCAAATACAAATTTAACAATATTACTAATTCATTACAAGCAGTACTTTTCTTCATTAACTTTTTATTGTTTTCAGCATACACAGCATGTGCAAATACAGCAATTATGTGTTGAATAAAAAAAGGTCCTCTCTGCACAATGTAGAATAAATCAGAAGGCGCTGCAATAAAGCTGATCAAAGACTGTGGAGGAATATGGACTCAAAACTTGTTCAAAATAAGTCTGTTTAGCACAAGATAATGGAGCGAGGTAAATTCAGTATGAACACTACAAAGGGTTTTCATATTCACAGTAGAGAGGGTTTACCTTGGAATTACCATAGCACTGCCTGCTGTCTGTCTGTCCAGCCTACCCTATTTCTGGATCTTCCTCCTCCTACTGCTTGTGAAGTGAGTACTGGACTGCAGGAGTTTGCAGCATAGCATATACTGCACTGACGAAATTCTACAGTGGGTCAGCAGCACCCGTGGGAGCAACAAGTCCTGCTTCACCCTTGTGTGGGAGCAGGTCACCTGTTGGTAAGAAGACCTAGCACGGCCTTCCTGAAGTTTGGCACCCCTATGTATCAGAGCACTTCACAATTCTGAGAACTTTTTTTTCTTTCCTTTTTTTTTTTAAGAAAACATAAAAGTTATGTGAAGAGGAACTTCCATCTATCACTTGAGTGCAACCCCTTGCTGTGATGTAAGCACGCAGCAGCTCTGAGATGGCAACTGCTTATCCCTCACAATATGCCAATATGACCAATTGTATCACAGCAAAGTTCTGAAGTAACTGCATCTTTACGATTTTGTTTGTCCTGCAATCCCAGGATATCTGCCGTGCTTTCCCACATGCTGAAGTACCAGCTGTCCTCTTCTCATGTACAACCCATTAACTTCTCTTTACAAATTTTGCAGTGCAATTACAAGGTTTAATACAAATTTCTGCAATACTCAGAAAATTGGAGGGATACAAAGTTAAATATTACCAGGATTACTGAAATGTTTTAGAACCTGATCACGTTATGTGCAAAATAAAAGAATCTGATCCCTCCACTGTCATCTGGTCTTCAACTTGTGGCAGATTTTCATGAGGAGTTCGACAGTTCTGAGATGCTTCTAAATCAGAAGTACATTATTGTGGATGTTGGTTTTGTTTTGTAGGGGAAAATACATCTGAATGTTCCAACTTCTGACTAGAAATTCACAAATTCTTTTTAAAACATTTTTTCATTTACTGAAGGCATTTAAAATATAAGGTTTATTACACTGTATGTTACTTTACTGGGTGACTGCTAAGACCAGTGTAGACAGGACATTGTCTGGACAAAGCTTGGTTCTTTGTATTGCATTCCAATACAAAAGCAGGTCTGTGAGTACATACAGATAGCAGGAAGATGAAAGACAAGTCCAAGGAAAGAGAGAGAAGTTACCAGTTATTTTAGTGCTATAGCTGAGGATATTTTAGGCAGTCAGAGATTTTCTTTGTCTGGCCATGTCACTAGACAAACAGGAAGAAAGGCAAGAGTCGAGTGTCTAACTATATTTGGGAGTCAGAAACAACTTGTTAGACTGACTCCCTCTTAAGTAGGCATTGACTACGAGATCGGTTGTGCTTATTGCAAGCATTGTTTCAAGCATGCTGACATCTTCATTTGCTAGATCTTCATCTTCACAAGCAAAGTGGTTTGTATTTGCTGTAAGATATATTTGATAAGAGAAAATAGCAAGGAACGATAGCAAGGATTAACTTGATGGAAAAGACTCATTAATAAAAAATGAACCATCACTGCAGAAACATTTTCAGTGAGCCTGAGATGATATTTCAGTAGATTGAAATGGAAAATATTAGTCCTTGTTATGTTGTACCTTGTTAGTAGAATAAAAGGAAAGTTAAATTGTTACTTAAGTTAACAAAAGATTTTAGGAATGGATGGATTTCAAGACTAGCAAGCTTGAATTTGAAGATAATGGTTGCATTCTTAGTTTAAGTTACTAGAAATATGAATGATGACAGTGATTAATGATTTGAGAAGAGAAATAAGGGGTTAGAAAAATAGGGATAGAGATTTCAAGACTGTATTCTAATCATGTTGTATTTGAGAGAGTGGTTAGGCAGTCAAAAGAGAAATCAGAAAGACAGATGACGTTTTTTTCCTAAGGCTTGCAGAAGTTGAAAAGTTCTGATTGGCACTGACTGTATGATTATGGAGCATATTCAGAGCACAGGAGATTTTGGGAGATATTGACTGCCAAACCCTTGATGTCTGTTAGACTATTTGCAGTTGAAGTTTCTAATTTTTCTAAAGACTTGGCCAAACTTGAGTAAATTTTTGTGGAGAGAAAAGATGTAGCCAAGGAAATTATGCATCTAGTATTCCAGAAAGGGAGGAAACAGCAAAGGTTCAGATATTGAATAATATTTTTGATTTCTTTCTCATAATGACTGTTACACCAAAACGGTGTTCTGTGGAAAGCTTACTTCAGACTTACAGCTGAAATTTCATTTTGACTTCTGATAACTATGCACCAAAACCAATATAAAGAGTTCATCTTCATTCGTGTTCTGTTCTGGTCAGCAAATTGAATGTTGTCAGAAACGTAGCAGTGGCTACGACCAATAACTGGCCCTGTTTTGTGGACTCAGGTAGGAATTCTGCAGAAATAAGGTCTGTTCTTGGAAGCGTTCCGTTAGCATATAGCTGTCTCTCCACCGGTACTTACGTGGGGTTAATGTTGTTTGAATTAGCTGATGTCATTTTGCCCCTTGTTAAATGCGTAGGTTGAATCGATCTGGGATGAAAGAATGAGATTTTCAGATACGTTATGAACTGATGTACATAAGATAAAAATGGGTGGAAATTACGCCAATGATATAATGGGAAGTAGTTTTGTTCATCAAAATACACATTTTCATAACCTTACCTTATACTTCATTTGCATAAAATATATACTACTAATAATGATAAAACTTTGCAGACTTCAATAGCCCCAAATGCTTGTTACTATGCTGGTGTGGTCCCAGAAGCAGCGGTCTTTGCCTTGCTCCTGAAGGTTTATTATCATTTCCCTGCTGGGGATTCTCTCAATGCGCCTGGTGCGAGAGGCACGGTCTCTGAGAAGCCTGCTGTCTCCCTTTGGCTACCTGTGTCATTCCTTCTGTGTTGCAGACAATACCATCTGCTGCCTACTACTGCTTTGTGAAAAGTGAAAGCATTCCTGTAGTAAACCATTGAATGTGTGGTATTGTCCCTGTCCAATTCTGAATATCGAAAGTTCAGGAAGGGAGAGGAGAGCAGGTGTGCTAACCACAGTTTTAATAGCTGAGTAATAGAAATGCAGTTAGAAATGCTCAGAATAGAACAGGTTTCCTTGTTTGTACAAGGTAACTGGTTGTGCAGTACAAAAATGTACATTTTTTGATTTTATTGTTTTTCCTCTGGGAGTTGGAAATTTGTCGGTATTTCAGAATGTACATTATGTTTGTATAGAAGCATGGTACAAATTGTAACTATCTGGTACATTCCATTCTGGTAATTCAGATTGTTTATTTATTTATTTATTTTCTGAATGCCTTTTTCTTGTGCAGTTAGATGTAGGAACCATCTATTCTCTTAACAGGACTGCTCGTTTATCAGGTTTTCTTCACTGCATAAAAAAGGTTACCTTCTTTTCTCTTGCATAAAAAGGTTCGATGTATTTCAAGTGTCATTAGTAGCAGAGCTTCAATGTCAAGGTTACTGCACCTTAACTTTCAGCTACATTGAATGCAATTATAGACAAACTCTTCAGCAATATTTCAGAGCAACACTTGGAGTGATAAGTCATCTTGGCTTTTGCTGGTGCTGGCTGCATAGTTGGCAGTTACACGGTCGTGGGAATTTCTGTTAACGTTGGTTCAAACTGTCCCTCGTACTCCTCGCAAATAAAATTTTATTCATGCTTCCAAGTCTTGGGGGGCTGAGAAGCAGCTAGTATACAGTAAGAGAAAATACGGTCATAAAATTAGAATTGGAATAGTTCAGTTGTAAGAGACCTTCCTGACCGCTTCAGGGCTGACCAAACGTTGCAGCGTGTTATTGAGGGCACTGTCCAAATGCCTCTTGAGCACTGACAGGCACGGGGCATCAGCTACCTTTCTAGGAAGCCTGTGCCAGTATCTGACCACCCTCGAAGCAAAGAAATTTTCCTAATGTCTATCTCACCCTCCCCTGGTGCAGCTTTGTGCTGTTCCCAAGTGTCCTCAGCCTCTCCTCACTGGACGTGCTGCCTTCCAGCCCCTTTATCAGCTTTGTTGCCCTCCTCTGGACACGTTCAAGGACCTTAACATCCTTTTTATGTTGTGGAGTCTGGAACTGCACACAACTTATGACATGAGGCTGCACTGATGCTAAAGACAGTGGGAGAAGCACCTTTTTTGACTGGCTGGCTATGTTGTTTAATGCACCCCAAAATGTGGTTTGCCGCCTTGGCTACCAGGGCACACGGCTGGCTCGTGTTGTTAGTAACCTATTTCTTCCACTTACCTGGAAATGCAACCTTATTTCCCTTTGATTATAATGCATTTACATGCTTCAGTTAAATAGAATACAGAATAGTAAAAAATGATTTTTAATCTTTGATGTGAAATTTCTTACGAAATAGGTGTTGCATGAGACGTAACTGAAGGATACTTGCTGTGGAGGACCTGTAGAGCACAGCTGAGTTAAT
The DNA here is from genome assembly GCA_013396635.1 of Penelope pileata. Taxonomy (NCBI): domain Eukaryota; kingdom Metazoa; phylum Chordata; class Aves; order Galliformes; family Cracidae; genus Penelope; species Penelope pileata. The sequence goes on from WBMW01003369.1 coordinate 1,210,230, forward strand.
CCTGGATGGGTGGACGTGCTGGATGGTGCCTGCTCATTCCATAGGCAGTCTGACTCACCAGGCTGCTGTTGTAGGGGAATTTCTGTAACAAAATTCCTGATTTTCTTCATTGCTGTGTTCCTTTTGACTTCTGTTTTGGTGGGAGTGCTGTCGTACAATCCACAAATCAATTCTTTGGTTTGTGCCTCTCCTTTTGAGCTTTTTCATCAACACACTTTTTTCACTTCTGTTTTTTTACTGTCTTTCCTTGCATCTTGTATCCTAATGTCTAATTTTTTCCAAAGTCACGCTGCCATAATTGTTGCTGAAGCTTTTGTTCTCTTCTTATCTTCCGTTTTTTTTGGACTCCTGTTTACAGTACCTGCAACTCGCTCGCTTCAGTAAGCCAGAAGGAAGACCTCTATACTAGCTCCCCTTAAAATTCTTCTTTTGGCTTGATCTTCTTCCATCCTATCAAGTTTAAACATCATATTTTTATCTTCATATTTTTTCAGAATTTTGTACAATCATTTTAAAGGATCAATGGTAGTTCTGTTGCTTCAAGACTAGCACAATAGCATTGGTTGCCTTACAGAAGTCTTTCGCTTCAGAAACATCCCCCTCTCTCCCTTGTTTGGTGGTTTTCATTAAATATTAGAGGCGTGTTTCTGTAAAAGGAGTAAAATATGCAAAAATACAACAAATAAAATTCCCTGGGGAGTGTGCAGATATAGTCAATGCATTTGCATAGCATACATGAACTGTGACTTGTGAACAGATAAATTTCCTCTGCAGAGGCAAGTTGTTGCTCTGCAGAGCAAGTTGTTGTCCAGCAGTGAAATTCAGTTGTTGGCTTCACTAGATGGTCTAGAATCGTCTCAGCAGCAGAAGTTAATGTCCCTTTGGCAATGAAGAAGTGGATTAATTGGCAGGAGAGGAAAAGTCCTCTCTGGAAAGGCTGAGGGTTGGAATACAAAACAGAACATCAGTCCCCTTAGTCCAGAGGATGTCAGAAGACAACTCTGGCTTTCGTGCTTGGGCGCTCTGGCTGTCTGAAGAGGTAATCTGTGTGCTGGCATAGGGGCTGGCTGGCAGCAGGCACCGGGCTGGAAGGCAGATGTGGATAAGAACAGGAGGAAAGTTTAAAACCAGTTTTAGATGAATTTCTGTTCCATTTTTTTCAGCTTTTTTTTTTTTTTTTTTGTAAGACCTTACTAAATAAAGCATTTTATCTTTTGAACAATTGCAAAACACAGATAACAATCTTACTAATAAATTATCTAGGTGGGGTTCCTAGGCTGGAAATGTTAATGTTTCTCTGGGTTCTCTAGCCACTGACTAGAGCATTCACTGAAGATGCAGCAAGGCCAGCAGCTCCCTCTACTATTTCAGAGGATCCAAATCTTCATCCTCCTCTGTGTTTTCAGAAGAATCCTCTGCACAGAGAGATGTACAGTGCTGTGGTGGGAAATGGCCAAAGAAGTCATTTTTCATTCCCAGAGTGGGAACTAGAGTCCAGGTGTCTCACCTTGCTCTCCTATAATCTCCTGAAGAATTTTTTCTACTCTTCTGCCATCTGGCTGAACAAATAATTCAGCATTCTGTGTAAGGACAGAACAGCTCAGCACAACTGACTGAGGAGGGAGAGGTGCAAGGGTAGCCCAATCTTGTGAGCAGGGAAGTTGCCGGATGTGAGCTCTGGGTTTCGGATGATGCTCTGTGTGCTTCAGAAGAGGAGCGTGGACCAAAATGCCCATTCTCTTCAGCCCTGTTGTCAGCTGATGCTTGCAGTGCTCGATTCCACTGTCCCTTCTGCAGTTTTTTTGACTTCTGAACGCTCACTGTCACTTGTAGGCTAGGGAACACCTGCATGTTTTTAACTGATAAGAGTCATCCTTTTTTATGCTGGCAAATACTCACGTTGATCCCAATACATCTTTTCACCCACATACTTCTATAAATGTGGAAGGACAGGAAAATTTCTGCAGCAGGCAATTTTAGCTGCGAATCAACACATGCAGCTGAGTGGAAAGGTACTTTAATTCATACCTTGTAAGTTTTTTCTCAGATGTGGCATTCTGGTTATTTCAGGCAGCTGTGCTTCTAACCTACTGTGAAAGTGGCCTTTTGGACACTTAAATATTTCCGTGCTGTTAAAGCAACAAATGGCAACACAGATGAGAATGTTCAAAGCCAAGGCTGAAAGTTCACTTTCAGCTTTTAGTTTTATGACGTTTGTCACATGGTGTCACAACTTAGCTGTTATTTTCTCTAAGTGTTATTAAGTCATATAAAACTTGCTCAGTTAAAATAGTCTTATCTTCATGTCAAGTCTCTGCTTACAGCTAATTTCACTCTTTTTAGTATCCTGTGTTAGATAATATTTGAGAAAATAATCAATTCCAGGGACTTGTGATCCACCATTACTGTAAAATAAAAATACAACTTCATTTTTTTCCCTCTGACCATAATGATTTTAACCTTGTGTACTAATTTGAATGGGCTTGCAGGGGCAGAGTCTTAAATGAGACACAAATGAAGGAAAAATTGCTAATGCTGCCACTGTATATCTAATGAGCACTGTGTAATAAACCATAACCTCTTCAACATTTCTGTGGAAAATGGTGTGATTATTTTGGATGGCTGTCCCTTTGTGTATGGCTCATTACCATCTGGCATAATGTGTATTGATATAGCCAGTAATTGTCAACTTTTATTTGACGTGCTGCCTTTAATAAATGTGACTTGCATGGCTAGAACCCCCTAATGGTTATATGAAAAATTGTAATTAAAGAAAATATGTATACTTAGGTAAAATACACACCCTTATACACATAAAATAATTTTGTAGATGGGCTCTGTTTTGCTTTATCTCTTGGTCTTTGTGGAAATACTTGCACGTATCCCTAGGTTAGTACAGTGCCAAACATACTGCGTCACCAATGTGGATGTCTGAATGTGTGAAGATGGACATGAATTCTGGTTAAAGGTTGTTTCCTCTTGCAGAACATGTTTAAAATCTTTTTTGAAATGTTTGCCTGTGTACAGCAGGGCAGAATTAAACTGTGGTAGCAGGACAGGTTCCCGGCTTGCTGCTGACTTTGTATGCTTTCATGCTGTGAATGAAAGGTGCCTTTAACAGGCAAAATGGTCCTGGCTTTGCTGTCTCTGCTCAGTAAGATGGCTGAAATAAATGCATCCAGAAATCCCAATCCTGAAAACATCTATGTGTCCTTAGAATAAAATAGGCTGCTTGCCAATAATAAGTTTTTCAGATAGAGGGACCAGCACCAAGTGGTGCCAAATCTAAGTTTTTTGTTTGTTTTCTGAAAAGTTTTCCTCCCTTGGCTTCACCATTCAGAAATATGTGAATAACTGAGACATCATTTTGATAGATTAGCTTGCAATACAAAACAGGCCGTAGGATTTCCCTGATCTTAATCAGCTTCAATACTTTTGCTTAAGTGGGATTTTGTGAAGTGTCTTCTTCAGTTCTGCCAGTGTTGGAGAGTCCTTCATTACTCTTTGTAATAGATTTGGGAAAGTACCTTCACCTTATTCTTCTCTGAATTTGCTTAGGTTCAAACTAGTGGATCGTATTGTCTCTTTGCCTGATAAGCCAGGTGTTTTGTTCTCTTGAATTTGTTCCTGAAGTCTGGCTGCATAAGCTTTCCTTAAATAGCTGTGAACAGGTCAATCTACAGATTCAATACCAGCCTTCTCTTTAAGTTAAGTGATTGAGTTTCTCACTTCTAATGTATGTTTTCTGATTGATTGTTGGCATGACTCTTCCCCAAAACCTTTTTTTGGCTTTCCCAAATTCCTTCTGAATGAAGTACAATTTCCCAGTAACTATTTGACTACCATCGGAAACCAAGAGTTGACAGAAACACTGCTCTGGCCGGTGTTTTTACCTTAATTCATCAGTTCATCGCATTCGCCCATTTTGCCCACAGCGGTATCCTGGGTGATACTGTTAGATGTGGCTGATTATTTAGTATGATCTGTTCCTCTGCCCTCCTCCCACACTTTTCGACCCTTGAGTGTTTTCTTCCTAAAACAGTCCCTTGTCTTGTAGGTATATATAAGTCTGCTTTCTGTAATTCTACCTAAGATCCCTTGATTGTGGGTTTTTTATTATATTATTATTATTATAATCTTTTTCCTCCAATATGTTTTTCACTTGAGAGAAGCATATTGAACCAGCTTGGCTGACTCTATATTGAGGACAATTCATTCTGCTTGCTATTTATCCGCTATGTCATTCCTTTCCTGTTGCCTTCCCTCCAGAGTGCAATTTCTCTGGACCTATTGACTATAAAATCGTAACCACTGCTGTTTATGAGCATTATTATTCACTACTGGTCTAGAAGATATTTATATCAGGCTGTGTAAATGTATTGCTTAGGAATATAACAGGCTTCCTAAAATCCTGTGCCTTTGTGTTTTGTCTCTGCCCAACTCGACCTAATGGACCAACACAGTTCTTAAAATTCCTTTTGGCTTTGAGGAGGTTTAAGTAAATGCTTTTTCAATTGCCTTTGCTTTGTTTCCTGTACATCTTTATGTCTTCTCATTCCTTTGTCAATTTCTTTCCTTGCCTAGTTTCTCTGATTTGCATTTGTTGCATCCGTTTTTCAGTTTGTGTGATCTAGAGAGGAAGGGAATTATAGCTGGTTTGGCTTTGTCTAAGCAACAATTTTTTGGCTTTTTGTTTTGCTTTTAATCAGCTTAGTCCTCCTGACTAGGGAATTGTGGCCTTTTGGTTATGTAGCAAAATATTCTTGAATAGTTTCCAAAAACTGTTTGTGTTTTTCTGTTTAATTTATCTAACGGATTCAGCTTGTTTTATCTTTGAAAATAACACTTATTTATAATATTACATACATCTGAATATTATATATCATGTTTATAGGGAATGTTTGTATGCTGCTGTGGTTATGATTATATTGTTTTAATATAAGAAACGTATTGAGATCATGTTCACTTGTACCTATATTTTTTTGTTCTGGTAGGAACTCTTTGTAGAAAATTAATGTTTTAACAGTGAGTTCAAGTTGAATGTAACATTTCTTGAGCTAGGAAATTTCCTTTTAGAAATACAAGATAGTGCCAATACATTATATTGCCAATACAAATTACTGAGTATCAGTAAATTCTCTTGTAAAATCTGCGTCACTATTTACCAAAGGATGGAAGTAGCTCTTTAAGGAAGTAAACATCTTAGCTCTTGGTATGACGTGATAATTGCACTTGGTATGGTTTGCATAGCTCATGATATAATCTACAGCAGATACAGCTAGAATTTCAACTTGTCTTTTTTTTTTTTTTATTAGAAGTTTAAGTCTTGATAATGGCCTAGTAAAAAAAAAAAAATAAATAATAATGCTGCATTTGACAGCTTTAATTCATTTTGGAAACGTCAGTGTTCCCACATTCATTCAGGAATACTATAATTCCCATTTTAAAATCACAGTATTATGTATGATAATATTTATATGTATATATATAATTATATAATTATTATAATACAGGAATTATAATATAGTACATTATATCAACAACAGGAACAGGTGCCTGACTTAGAGTGTCCATCTCCTGCCCTGCTGCCCACGCACAACACATAGGGAAACAGGCTTATTGGATTCGAGTCAACATCTGCACCCTAAAAATTGGAAGACATTTTCAAATCCTATATAGGGATGAGGGAAGAGCTTGCTAAGACAAATTAGGGGGAAAAGAAATGAAGCAATATTTCAGTGGTGGGGAAAATACAGAAAGAAAATGTAAAGTCTTTTAAAGAATTGAAAAAGGAAAATACATGAACAAGTATGGGTAGTTTTACATAACATTTTTTATGATACTAGGAAGGGAAAAAGAAGAAAGAGGTAAGATAGATAGCAAGTCTGAAAATAAATTGATTGATAGGAGAGCAATTATCAGCATACTTAATAAACTTCATGGAACTGATGTCTTTAAAGTTCGTTTATCCTTCAGATGGAAGATGACACCTGCAATAGCTTAGTGACTAAGACAGGAGGAACCACAGGAGCCGTAGTCTCTGACCTTGTTAAAGGATAACAGTGGGTAGATATTTTCTGTAGATAATAAATGCACAAGTCATGGCCATACAAAGAATATTTGGCACTGTGCTTAAGTCTGCTGTTTCATCCTGAACTTTTCTCCTGCTAGTGAAACCACAGCACCTGCCATACATGCTGGCTAATTTAACCACCTTTTTCCCTGCCTTTTTTTTTTTTTTTACTGCTTGGAAGACTGTACAAAGAAGATGAGAATCAGACTTTACATCACTATTTTATCGTTTGTTACTCATTATACATTGTTCCTTTAATCAGGTTTTTATTGTGTGGTGTTCACTTTGACAGATGAATGGAAGAAAGAACTGTAAAATTCCCTCCCCTTTTTTTGGTACGTAAATAAGTGTGTTATGTTGGTGCAGCATAATGACCACAGCAAACAGAATCCATTTAACTTTTGGGCGTGCAACGTTTTGCCCGTACAAACATTTTTTCTTTCTGTTCTTTGGTCACAAAAAAATTATATCAGATATCAGATTCTGCCAAAATACATTGCCAGTGTTAAGATTATAGTTTTAGTTCTTCCATAAATGGTTTTTAGTATGTAATTTTCCACTAAAGAACTATTTCATTTTTCAGATTCATAGTTGTATATTAATTATTATAGTTGTCACTCAACTGGGATAGATACTGGTATTTTTTAGTGGTTTTTATTTTATTTTTTTTAAATCCCGAATGTAACGTTGTTCATCCAAATTAATCCTTTCTGTATTGAAGGGCAGCTATTCCGTTGACAGTCACAGACAAAATGTTCAAGTCTTGGGTGTATAGTGTTAGTCACTTTTTATTAAAAGCTTCTATTATAACAGTTCTTAAAGTATTTCTCATCTGTCAGTTGGATTGTCTTCGTTCAAAGCAGTTGTTTTCATTGCTGAGAACCTTAGAGTATGGATTTTAGTGGCTAATATTAATCTTTGTTTATTTGGTCGATTTCTGTGAAATATTGTCCCTAGTCTTAACATAATTTTAAGCTCTTAAGTGGCTCTTTGCATAGCCTATTTTTCTTTGAGAGGGGCAGCATATTTCTGATAGTTAGCTCATAAGGAAAGGTAAACTGACTCACATTTTATGGCTGTTACTGAGAGCCTGAGTTTCCATCACAAATACCACAGAGGAGTATTTAACTTGAAATACTTTTTTGTTCACGGCAGTGCAATTGACCTGCTTGATGTTTTCATTTTATATGTTTTGCAAAATGTATTTTCTGTTTCAAGTAGGACTTGAAATTAGGGACTGAAGTTGCTCATAAGAACTCTTGAAGAGATTGTGCCTACTAATGTTTCATAGCTGCAAGTATTTCAGGATAACGCAGACAACAGAAAGGATATTCAGCATGTCAGGAAGGAACACTGCAAAATTCATTTCTAAATGTTGCCCAGGAAATTTGCTGTAAAAACTTATTTGGTTTTCACACAATTTTGTTTCAACGTTTTGCCAGTCCCCCTTGCCATTTTATACAGTTTCATGCAGGCTTTAAAATTTGCGCTGAAGTCATCATGAGATACTCCTCTTTGTAGTAGGACCAATGGTATCCATCATCCTGTGAGGTGGCAGGCTCCTAGGCATACAGATAGGAAATTTTCATTCAAAACAAAATTGTTAAATGCTTCTCCCTCCCCTCCCCCCCAGACAGAAGCATGTTATACAGAGACTGTCTTCCGTACCTGGGCTGATGGTGTCACAGCAACAGGCTGTTGCATCTGCTGGGTTGATTTGTAAGGGCAGAACTAAAGGATTTTTTGAAGTATGCTCAGCAGTTTATCAAAGTTCACCAAAACATACTTGAATGCCGAAGGTCTGTGTTGAGTTTACTGGGGCAGGGGAGCAAAGAATAGAAATAGCTCTTGTTCTTCTTGTGTGGGATGTAACAGTCCATGTAACTGAATTGTGCATCTTCCTAGTATTTTTCTGCAAGCTACTGTTTCACAGTCCCAGAGTCAACATAGTTCCAGCCTACCTTGCTGAAGAGGTTTTTTTTTAATGACTCTAAACTTTAGTGTTTTCTTTGTACTTTCCAGGATGATATTTCCAGCTTTTAGTTGCTTATTACTGGATGGATACTTTATAGCAAGTATTTTACAGAGATTTAGGTTAGTTAAGCATGTTCTAAACTTGCATAAACAAGGAGTGGAGCAGAAAAACAAGAGGCAAAATTGATGCTGCTCCCTTTTATATGCCAGGGGCAAGAAAAGTCTGTGAGTTGAGAGTTTCAGAAGAGTAGAGCCAAAAAAGAGCCAAGAACGAATCTGAGGATCTTATTGAAGACTGGAAAAAAGGAAATAGATATTCACTGAAACTGTAGGTTGTAATTGGCTTGAAAGGGTAATGAACCAATATGTTGTATTGTCTTGCTTACAGGCAGCTCAGGGAGATTGTGAAGTCTCCTCTGCAGAGATCTTCATAAGCTGCCTGGGTGCCCTGCTGTGGGTGTCCTTGCTTGAGCAGGGGTTGGGCCAGATGGACACAGAGGTCCTGCCAGCCTCAGCCACTCTGTGATCCTCTTAGTTGAAGTGGAGGGAGAGGGCTGTGTTTCGCAATTAACTGACTTAAGTAATGCAACTAACAGAAAACTTGTGCCTGTTTGACTGTGACCCATCAAAACTTCTTGTTAAGGTCCCCTGTGTTCTGTCAAGAACCCCCTGTACCCATAGCAGCACTGTGGAGTCCATTGTAGTGCCTCAATATTATGGGTGTTACCACAAAGGGAAGACATTGCCTGGGATCCCTACAGTGGCTTTGGTTCTTATATCTTTAGTTGCTTGAGAGAGGGGGTGGCAGAGTGGTGTGTAAGATCAGGATTAGACACAGATTATCTGCCTAATATGGTTCTCTCGTTAGCACAAATAATATGAGTATCTCTAGGACAACAAATGGATTATAAAAAATGCAATGAAAACATCCAGATCCCGGCTGTGGAAAGCGTGACACTGATGTATTTGTGTAACCTTTTCATGAAGAGCGATGCTGAAGTCAAAGAGGGGATTTTGATTTCCTTCATTAAAAACTTATTAGAGAGAGAAATGGGACAGTCACTGTTTTGCTTCAGTGGCTGGGGGTCGCCGAGGCGGGCCCGGTCTCCTCAGGATATTAATGTCTGCTTTCAGCTGGGGGAAATGAACCGTCACCAGAGCTGGCGACGGCGCTGTGCTCGTCACCAGGGATCCCCATATGTCCTGGGATCTGCGCAGCCTGAGGTGGCAGGGCTGGCTGCGGGCAGCGGGCCCTCATTGCTATTCATGCCAGGTAGCTCGGCTCAGTCAGCCCAGAGCAAGGCTGTTTCATGTTGATCAGCTGTCCATCTGATAAACCGAATTGATAGGGACATTTCCTCCAAGGGCTGCCCTGACAGTGACAGCAGGAGCGTCGGGATGTCTTGTTAGTCTTTTCCTCCGAGCTGGCAATTTTCTTAACCCTTTGTTAGAGCCAAGCCAGCCGTGATTACAGTATCGCTCTGTGGATGAAGGCTGTAGGAGTTCCTGCTTTTCCTCTTTGAAAAACAATATCACCTTTCAATTTTCCCATCTAGAGGGAGAACAGCCAGCTGTTTTGTTTTCAGATTTTCTTCACGTGAAGCAAAAATGGTGAATTTTAAAACAACGTTGCCTTCTGTGTGACAGACCACGTTGGGAAGCACAGCTGGCCTTCTCCCCGTTCTCTCACCCGCCATGCTGCAGCAGGCCGCACCGCCCTGCTGGCTCCTCCCTGGCAGCTGCCATGGCTCACAGGCCCAAAGCAGGTGCTGCTGGAGCTCATCGTGTCTGCCGTGCTTCCGGGGCAGGAGGTTAATGTCACTTGGGTGGGTGCAATGCATCTGCACCACCCAGAGGAAAAATAGTAATTGACTGAGTGCTTTGCAAGTACTGAGGGAGAACCTAACCGGAGTGTCTATGCGTATCTTCATGTGTATGAATATGTGAGTGCAAGGTGTGGTTAATTTACTCAATAAATCAGGGCTTGATCACGCACCATGCCTTTGCACTAGGTTGCAATTTAACTTAAAGACCTTAGCCTTTATCTGAGGATGTATATTATGTTTTTGCTCATACGTGAAGTCTCTGAGACACAAAGGGAACTGCTTGAGTCAGAAAAAACATAAACATGCTTAAGATTCCATCAGAGCCCATCAGAGCAGCCCTAGCTAAGCAGCACTAGCAGGACAGGATGCTGCGGCCTGCTGCTTTGTGTTCCCTCCCCTCGTCTCCACCTGCTTGCAGTGTCTGTGTCTGCTCATCCCCCAGCCATGGGTGGGAGCGAGGGAGGGACCAGCCCAGGGCCTCTGGGACAGCCACTGCGATGTGGCACTGAACTGAGGTGGAGAGCGGGGAGGGAGCTGGGTTACCTGATTCTTCTCGTGCCTTTTCCAAAAAGAGTGAAAGTAAACAGAGGGCAAGCCTCATCTCAGGAAAATGAAAATATTGTGCCTTGCGAGGGGGTTCTCACAGGAATGAAACTCCAAAATTCAGAGGGTAGCACACTATGTGTTGGAATGAGAAATGATTTGCAAAGCTACCACTGTGTCTTCTGTCTAGCGATATGTCACTAGTGCACCATTTTGAAATGTTAGGCCGTTTTTCCTCTTTCCCTGCACCCTCCCCCCTTGATGTTATGGAACTGCAAGGTATTCTGTTATTAATTTAGCTCTAATTTAGCAGTCATTTGCAGTCACTGCAGCATTCTTACGGTGTTCAGATTAGTTTGCTTGTGAGCCCCCTGTTGATCCACCCTTTGTTCATTCCCATTGGCACTTTCTGCTTGGCATTTTCTTCGTGTCAGTGTCCCTCAGGCTTCTAAAGACAAAACAAAAACGAACAAGCTGTGGGGACCATATTGATTACTTAGCTTTTTTTTGCTGGAGAATTCAAACAAAGGGCAGTGTTCTTCCAAACAGAACCAATGGTGCCAGCAGCTTACCTGGAGATGCTTGGTTTCATGATGTGATTCTTCTCTATGCTTAATGCATCCAGGCTGTGGCTTCTGGAAGTAAATAAAAGAGCTACATGATAATTCACAAAATATCTGCTTAGCGTGTAGCTACCCTTTGTTTTTCCCTGAAAGTGTCTATTTTATTCATAGCTTCAAAAGTAATTGTACTTCTTCTTTGCTTTCAGTCAAAGAAGTCTGGCAGAGATTACAGAATTGATCCACACCGCCTTTCTGGTGCATCGTGGCATAGTGAACATTGGTGAGCTCAAGTCCTGCGATGGCCCGCTGAAGGATATGCAGTTTGGGAATAAAATGGCTGTTCTGAGTGGAGATTTTCTTCTAGCAAATGCTTGCACAAGCCTTGCTCAGTTGCAGAATACCAAGGTAAAAAAAAAAAAAAATATATATGTATATATATTACTGCTAAAGCAAGTATCTATTAGTAAATCTTCCGAAACAGAAGTCCATTAAGAAATCAGCTTATTTGTGATGTATGCATATGCATGAAACATCCTTTAAAAATCAGCATGCTTATATTATAGCTATAGGTGGATTGTCAGGATGGTACTGCTGTGAACATTTACCCCTAACTTATAGAATTGTTGTGTTGAGGGCTTCAGCAGATGTTCTGAAGCAGTGCAGCCATAGGTAGCGATGGATGAGTGGTCAGTGAATTTTAACTATGTGCTGTGGCATCCTTGTGACAGGTCAAAGGACAGCCCCTCTGCCCAACTGAAGGCAGTTTTGATTTGTTGCTTTACCTTGTGCTTTGTGAAAGTTTTGGCTACTTAGAGAACTCATATGGAAGGCACTTCATTTCTTGTCTACACAACTCTCAGGTAATAAAATCATTTTGTTAGGCACTTGGACACCCTTGAGTATTAGATTGCCCAATTGACATGGATGTACTGGCTTCCAAAGGGCAGCTGCAGTCCAGCTACTCCACCAAATTTAACGGGCAACATTTTTCATGATGAACAAACTGTGTATGTGCATGATCTTAGGAAATGAGACTGATGGAGAACTTGGGGCATCATCTTTCTGGTCTGTTTGCCTGTCCCTGGACAGGATCAGCTACACCAAATCATTCTTGACATGTGTTTCTCTGGCTTGTTTTTAAAACCTGCCATGGTGGAGAGAGATTCTTGAGCAACTCTGTGTAGTCCAGTGTAACACCTAGCTATGTGTATGGCTGGAGAGCTTTGTGGACTTCTTCACAGGGGTACTTTAATACATTTGAAGATTGCTGCTGTATCTTAACATAAAATAAATGTGTCATATGCATGATTGTCAGTAATAAGCACAGTTTTAATCCGCATGAGTCTATAGTTTTTAGATTCTTCTGCTAAACCTCCTTTTGATGCTAGTTGAGTATTTCCGTACTGCTTAGATCATCAGTGTAATTTCTCTCAAATGTGGTGTCATTTTGTAGCATAGAGCAGAGATGCAGAAGAGACAGGAAATAAGGTGTCAATCTGCTGGGATACTGTGTGAAGCGATTACAGGGAGAACTGGTCGTATTAAAAAAAAAAAAAATTTAAATAGTGCAGAATTTTAGTTATGCCATAATCAAAGTGGATTGTAATTGGTTTTAATAACTATTGTTGATTTGTATCCATCAATTTTTTTAATAGGTAAGATTCTCAAGACAAGGCAAAGAATTTAACCCTACAATATTTTTTTTTTTTGTTTCAATGTTGAGAGGAAACATTTTAAATGTAGCAACTATTACTTTGCATTTAGTACATCATTAAGTATTGCAGCAGCAATGCATAATCCCTTAGGACTTGCCAGGAGAGAAGCCCATAGTGAAATGAAACACAAGTGCGAAGAAATACTTTTTTTTTTTTTTAAAGCAATCACTATACTGTGTGTCGCAAAATTCTGCCAAAACATTTTAGCACTTTTTTTCATTTTTCTGACATCTAAATACTTTCATAGCTTCTACATACGATAAGTGGGATGCCATTATGGGAACTGATTGACTTAGTAAATTATTCTTTTTCATATGTCTAACCCTTCTAGCAAAGTTAGAAAAATTGAAATACAAGCTATAGAAATTTCTTGACAGGTGCAATGATTTAAACATACTGTATTTATTCTTCTGTAAACGATGAATTTTCAAACCTGGCATCTGTTTTTCAGCAGTGTGAAATAACTGTGACTTTTTTCCTTCATAATGTTTTGTTTTCCTTGATGTAAAAAGTAAAAAATCACTGTACTGCTTTTTGCTGAGCTACTTATTTGGTAACTCAGCACACTGGCTAGTGAAATGAGCAGCACCCATCATACATGGTTCTGGCCATGTTAGGCTATAACCTCTGTGCGGGCACACATAGCTGTTGTGTAGCCTGGTATTTAAAGGGAGGTTTAACATTACCTGAAACCACTGCTACCAAGATAATTTTATTGTGCCATTAAACTCTTGTCTAAGCTTGTGTATGATGCATTTATCTCCGTGCTTCTCTCGGGGCTGACAATTAGATGTGAAATTCTGTAGTCGTAATGAAATACAGAGCTATTTTATAATTGCCAAGGGTAAAATTAGCAAAGTCAATTATTTTCCCTTAGGCTTTTCCCTGTAGATATTAAGAGACTGCAAGGTAATTGCCTTAGGTAACACTTTGATTTTTAAATAACGTTAAATATAGGAATTGTTGTTGTTAATTCGCAGTAATTTTCCTCTTCTTGCTCGTGCTGTAGAATATAACTGCGATGATGTTAACAACATTCAAAGCTCAGGGTTTGTAGGTTTTTCTTGTGTGTTTGTTTGTTTGTTTGTTTTTTTAACAAATGCTCATAGTTCCCACTCATATGTTTGCAAAATAAGGTTTCTAGGGTGGAGCGTTGTTTGTTGGTTGGTTGGTTTGGTTTTTTGTTTTTAATGTGTGTGGTACAAATACTCAGGATTTCTTGAAATGTCAGTTAGGATGCCAGAAACAGTACAGCCTCCTGTAATACAAATTCTGTTGTTGTGCGATTGTAAAGTTGTGTAAAATTTGTTGTTTGAACACACAGGAAAATTTGGAAGAAAGCATTCTCCTTTTCTACTTTGTGAAATTGCGAGGCTTTAATTATGATTACAGAGTTGGCATTAACTGAGACTTAAAGCAAACTACTGAAGGACAAGTGCAACTGCATACTGTATTTTTGTAATTACGTCAAAGTTCTCAATTGATTTGGATAATAAAATCTGCTTCAAACAGAAGTGATTTCTTCAGCTGCAAAGGCTTACATTGATTGGATCACATACATCTTCAGTAATTTCGTACATTCACATTAACTTTTAGGTCATCCTTTTTCTTGTCCACTTTGTAGTTTTGTTGGTGGCTTTTCTTGGCTTGCTGATTATCATGATAAATTGTGCTGTTGATTAAGCTAATATGGATATAACCTTATTCCAAAACTGCATCTTGTAGTAGGTTGGACATTGGATTTTCGAACAGAATTGAGTGCTGAGAAGAACTGGGTTGGATCTTTTAGTAGGTGGTATATTGCCAGTAGCTTTAGGAATGATTAGCCTTCAGCAAGGAAGAGGATTTTTTTTTTTTTTTTTGCTTGTTAAATAATGGCACAGTAGTGTCTGGTAATGTGCTGATTTGTTGGACTGAAATGTGTTTATTTGGGATGGTGGGATGGGATTGTTTTGATAGGTTTTCTCGTTTTGAGGTTGCAGTGTTTTGTGGCTAGGATTTTGATAAGGTGTTTGTAAAAGTCGTTGCAATCACGTAGATTGGTGGAGAAAGGGAGAAGCAACTGATACTTACTGACAAATTACGGTACCTCCAGTACCTTTAAGGAAACGTTTAAAGGTTGATTCTTTGTTGTCTTCTGAAGGTAGTATAACTTTTAACATTTGTTATCTTGCTTTGCCTGGCCAAGGATGTGGGGTTGAGACTGCTAGGAAGAGTTTGTTGCATGGAAGTGCTTCTTTGACTCTTGTAGTAGCAAAAAGTATTGCTTTGGTCTTTGAGTTCTGCCTGAGTAACCTTCACTTCTTGTAATAATTTTAGGATGGGGTTCAAATGTGAATGTAGAAAAAGCAGCAAGCATCAATTGGCATTTTTGTCATCTGTTAACCAGATCTGTGATATGGACGTTTTAACACAACTGATGTGTGAATAGTGACCAGGATATTATCAAGTAATCTTCTTTTTCAGGGTACGTTGCAGATGAGTTGGATGAAACCTGCTGCAGCGTTAAAGCTGGAGCTTGTTAGAGCGTCTGTCGTGTTGGTTGTCTTACGAAACTATAGAGCAAGTGCATTAAAGATGTAGTAGTGACCAGTTTTGGTGCTCCCACAGTCTGAAGGCAACGATACATAAAGCTTGAGAGGGTAAAATGAGGCATTTTAGGGCAATTTCTGCTGTAACATATTGATGACCAGAGAAAATGATAAAAGAATCTGTAAATGCATTGCTTGCAACTCCATAAACTGATAGGAAGGCGTATCTCTTAAAATAATTAATACAAAACAAAAAAAAGTACCCCCCCAAAAAAAAAGAGCAGGAAAAAAGCTTAACCTAAAGCACTTTGAAGTACCTGTAAAGGTCAGGTTCTCCACAGTTCTTACTGAAATCTTCAGAACGACTCTGTTTTTCCCTGTCATTCAGTGAGCTCTTGTTGGAGTGATTGAGCTGCACTGAAGCACGTGAAATCTGCAGCCTGAAAGCTTGGAATTGAATTCAGGAATCTTGTCTGTCAGTGCAGAGCTCTGCCAGGAGACCACATTACAGAGCATTGTTTTATTAAGCATTATTTGTTTATAAACAGTAGCACAGATGCAGTACTTACATAGTGGATGCATTTCCTTCTGTTAAGTTTGTGTGTTCCTAAAGGCATAAATGTGTTGTTTACAAAATAGGACTTGTGTTAGGATAAATGGCAACAAGTTATTCATGTAAGTCTTTCTTTTGCAACAGTCTGAGTGTGCACTTTGCTTCACAAGAGCTCTGCTTGTCTTGAACCCTGGGTTATACTTAGGTAGCATCAGTTGTGGTCCTATGGGGGGGCTCAGTTTTCAAGTCCAGGGACTTGATTGCTTGTGGACCAGTAAAGGATAGAGTATCTCCTTTTGAATTGAGTTCTTGAGACCAAAAAAAAAAAAAAGAAGAAAAGGAAGAAAAGCAGATTTCGAAATGAGCTAAGTTACCATGTCTGCCTTGCTGTACCTTCCTCTGAGGCACTGTTTCATGGCAAATAGTGGACTAGGTAGGGAGTAGGGCAGCTTCTATGTCACTGAGTGGTTTCCTCTAGTATTTAAAAGCGCTATAGAAGTGTATCTGAAATCCAAACCCTACTGAAAATTGCAGATAGGGATGAAGAGTTCTGAACTTCTTTATGGAAACTTACTGTTAAGGAACACTCTTTTCTCTGGGAAGTGAGGGAGAAAAAAACAAGGAAGAAATGTAGTGTTTTGAACATTCAGCCTAATATGAGATGACATAAGACAACATAGGTGTCGTGACTGAGTGTCATTATGGAATAAAGCTTTTGCTTGGGCAACACTAAGAAAGTAGTTTTGGATCTTAAAATTTCTCAGTATTATTACTCAGCCTAGCATATATTTTACCAGAGAATGCAAAGACATTTTCAGTGCTGAGAAATGCATTGTTACTGTAAGTCAACTAAGAAAACAGTTATTTGTTTGAATATTCTTCGAGTACACCAGATTTTAGTAATTCACATCTGCTTCTGAGAGGTGAATTTGGTGTTTTTAATTTAAGTAAAACAAAAACAGTTTGTCATACCAACAAATTTTGTGTCTATTTAATGGGCATAGATTCTTTTTTTTCTGCCAATATAACTAAAGACTGGATTTTTTTTTATAAGATTTCCTCGGTAAAGTTTTGTTGACAGTGACGTGAAGCTCTTTTGGTAGAGAAAAGGCACTCTTTATGATAGCTGATAGAAGTATTTCAGCATTTAGAGAGGGGTATCCTGTAAATTAGAAACAAAAGATTAATATCTATTGAAATTGGTACTTGATAATCTGTTTTTTTTTTTTTTCTCCCATGCTACTGCCTTAAAACTTTTGTGTAGCATTTCTGCTGTCAGCGGAGGTAACAGTTCTCATGACGATGATGATAAAATTGCAGGATGATGCTAGAGAATCTCCTCATTAGTTCTTGGTGCTGTCCCCATTGCCCCTTTGCATGCCCTTTGCATGTCAGTGGAACAGTTTCCTAGCAAGCACATCATTTGCCTTTGTTTTCGAGAGGTAAATTTATAGACCCTGAAATAATAACTCAAGAGCAAATGAAGCATTCGGTTTTCTGAATCTTTTACAGGTTTTTTTTTTTTTTTTCCTGTTTCACTTTTGCTATCTGTAACTGGTAGTATAATTAAATTCATTACCTTAATGGCTGTGGTTATGTGTTTGAAAAGTAATCTTTTGGAGAAGTTAAATTAGAGGATTAGGTGACACAGCTTATTAACTTATTAATTTAACTGAAATTCTAAAAATTAGAATTAATCTGTAATTGTGGCAATAGGTTAGAAACAGGCTCCTTTTTGATGATCTGTGAGAGTTCTTTTGCGTTGCAGTGAACGCGGGGTTGGGGATTACAACTGCATCATTTGGTTTCGGTTCCCAGTCAGTGTGTTCCACACATAGGTCTGTTCTTTACCTTAGTAGCCTTATGCACCTGCACTGATTTTTAAAGCTAATACTTACATTAAACATTCCCCAAACTAGACTCCACTGGGATTAGTTTTGGTCCTGTAAAATACGTCTGTTTTGAAAGAGTTTATTCTTCTGTGGTTCTTGGCCATAGCACTGATGGAAAATTTTATGTTTAGATTTCAGTCTGTTTTCTGTCCTCCCACGTCTGCATGAAAAAATTAGTTTAAAAAATAAAAAAAGAGAGGGAGATTTCTACCACTTCCCTTATGGGCATGTATGACTTATAACCAGTGCCCTGTAGCAGAATGACTGCTGCAGAATGTGGAAGGGCTGAAACTGAGACTGGTAGCAGAGCATTTAGTCATAGATATTGCTGTGAATAAAGTCTAAGACTGAAGCTCTTTCCCGAAAATATACCACAAGGGTTGCCCTATCCCAGGTGCAGAATCCAGCACTTGCTCACGTTAAACTTCATGTGGTTGGTGATTGCCCAGCCCTCTCATTTGTCATGACCTCTCTGCAATGCCTCTCTGCCCTAAAGAAGTCAACAGCCCCTCCCAGTTTGCTATCATCTGCAAACTTAATGAGTATGCATTTGAGTCCTGCGTCCAGATCGTTTATAAAGACAGTTGAGAGAACTGTCCCTGAGATGGGAACTTTAAGAAACCTCCAGGTTTTCGTTGCAGCTCTTCCTTTATTGCCATGAATAATCATTGTGGGCGAGTTCATTGCTAAAAAGCTTTAGTTCTTTCATTTCCTAATTTGTGTATGAAGATTTTCATAGAATTGCAGAAAGTTGATGTCCTCAGTGAGCTATGTTTGCATACCATCTTCATTTTTTTTATAGCTCGAGCAGCCGTATATCACAAGTTCTGTTTTCTTGGCTTTATTTAAAGTCTGTTTCTTAAACATAATAGAAGATTCATACTGAGAGTACGCAGCAGGATGAAAAGCCATCAAATCTGTTTGTGGTGAAATGCTGTATTTACAATATTATCTCAAGCAGCCTTTCTTTGACTGAGGACACTTCATTTTGACGCTTATCTTTGGTTGGATGGGATCTTCTGATGCTTTGGTGCTAGACGAGGACTTTAATCCTTTTCTGACAATACAGTTAATAAATGATTTTGCAGAACTGGAGATGACAGTATGTAGTCAGATGTCCACCTGAAGTACAACTTCAGTTAAGAATATGGTTTTAAAAAGTGAAAATAGCTTTTTGTGGTGATTCAGTTGCAATTCAAAACTGTAAGCAATGCTGGTAAGAATCTAAGATCTGTCTGGATGGCCTCTCTTAGTCTCCCAAAAACTTAGCTCCTCACAGAAGGGGAATCTTTTCCCAGGATGTGCACTAAAATCAACCGTTCCCTGAGAGAGTATTTAGCACCTGCTTTGCAGTGTTGGTTTTCTTTCTTTCAACACAAAATTATTTTTGTTACTAGTGCTGCAGATGTGTGCATGCAAAATCAGCTGTGGTCCTCCCCAGACAGCTGCTACTATCACAGGATGGCTGTGGTTGGAAAGGACCTCTGGAGGTTATCTACACCAAACCCTGGGCTCAAACAGGGACACCCAGAGCATGTTGCCCAGGACCGTGTCCTGATGGGGTTTGGATGTCTCCAGATGGAGAATAGTCCCTTTGGGCAACCCGT
This sequence comes from Penelope pileata, assembly GCA_013396635.1. Taxonomy (NCBI): domain Eukaryota; kingdom Metazoa; phylum Chordata; class Aves; order Galliformes; family Cracidae; genus Penelope; species Penelope pileata. The sequence continues at coordinate 1,229,507 of WBMW01003369.1, forward strand.
TCCAGTGTTTGACTGCCCTCACAGTAAAGTGTTCTCACGTGTCCAGATGGAATTTCATGTGTTTTAATTGGTGCCCATTGCCTCATCCTATCAGTGGGAACTGCTGAAAGAGTTTGGCTCCCTCCTCTTCATTCCCTTCCTGCAGGTGCTTTTACACAGTGTACTACCAGGAAAAATGTGTGTATTTTCACTAAGACGATAGACTAAGTATCCTCCCCGCTTTCTGCACTGCAGGAAAGCTAGTCTTTGAAACAAACCTTCCCAGGGTGAAATTTTTAGTTAGTGCCTTTACATCCGGAGGAGCATTAGTGCAAAAATGTAGTAAAGTGCATCCCATGATAGCAATTTTGTAAATAAATTGACTGTATTTTTAAACAAAATGCTCCTGTTGGCTAGCAAGAGGATTTAATTTTCGGATTGACGGGAACTGCTGGTTAATAATAGCATTTTGAAGTTCAGCAGCGTTTCACTTTGAGTCTAGAATCTGATAGCTGCTCCTGGTACGTCAGAGCAGGCTGTTGATTTGCTAGTTTAACAAACATCTGCAGCTTGGTTTAGTTGATTCCATCTGTCAGATGCTACATCATTTTACTTCTGATTCACATATATTCAGACACAGTCTATGCAAAATAGTTAATACCACTTGCAGCTAATCATTTCTGTCAACCTAAAGCTGATCAGATTTTTTTTTCCACTCAGTTTAATCCACAATTTATTTGTGAACATAGCCCAGTTTAATGGTTGTCTGCAGCAGAATGACTGGAAATACTGTTTTATAGCCATGTTCTCTTGCATCATTTATTGATGTGGAGGGTTTTGTATGTAAAGAGCCCTGTAGTCATGGTACCAACTTTGTTCGCTGTTTTTGTATGTGAGACATGCCATGAAATAGTTACCCCATCCAAAAAGGTCACGTTGAAGAAATCACATACTTCTCTAATCTGAGTCACTCATCAATAGTTATCTGAGTGCTTCAGTGCAAAGACATGCTGTGCTGGATTTGCAAAGATACTAACACGCTGTGTAAGAAACCAAGGGGAGGTAGAGAAGGGATAGCGGCATTTCTTCTGTTGGCTTTGTTGTCATTAAGGGAAATAACTGAATTATGCACTGAAAGTCTCTGTTATTGTGTAAACACCTTCTGTGGGTGGTGTATAAAAGGGGTAACTTAACACTGTGGAAAATCTTCAAGATAAACTAGCCTTAAGGTATATGAAAATACTACCAGTGTTCAAGCTGATGCTGATGATTATTTTGACAATATATATTTGTGGCTAGGAAGTACCTTTTTGTCAGGCTGTGTTCGTGGGTGATGTGTGTACATTGCAGCTTGTACTTTGCTGCCTTCATTGCTAATAGAGTGAAGAAAACCATACATTTGTATTCAAAGAGTATTTAAAATTTGTTTAGAAAGCAAATCACCATGAGGAGTCCTTTTGTGTGCTTCTGCTAGGAAAGGGACAGCTTTTTTTTTTTTTAAAGAAGCTCAAAATAGTTTCAAATAGTAAATCCAATAGGGTACAATAAAGATAACATAAAAAATCTGCTAGCTGGCATGCATCTCTACCTGTATGACTAATGACATTTCAGGGGATTACCAAGAAAGAACATTCATTTTCAGTATTCTTGGCATTCCTTAGAGTTTTTGTTCTCTTTTTTAGATATTATTGAACAATCAAAATCCAATTTCACCTGTTTACTGACTTTCCTCTGTAGCTTCTTTGTGTGGCAATGTGTCTATGTTAAATGTAAGAGAATATTTGATTTTAAGAACTTTTCATGGATTTTTTTTGTGAAATATTTCCAAAAATTAACACTTGTTTTGAGAGGGAAAAAAAACAATACAGTCAAAAATAAGTTGAAGGAACGTTTATCCTTATATTTAATGTTTCTTGACTATCTACTTTTCTTATTTACTTGAAAGGTGAAGTCTTGCTACATCTTCAAGTCTGTGCATCAGCAGCAAGGGGTAGGGCTTGTCACAGCAGATGTCTGAGGAAAGAATATCGTTTCGAGATCAGCAGCCCAAAGAGACAGAGAGGCTAAGAAAGAGAAGAATTACTTGTGGCTCTTCGTGAAAGGAATTTGGCAAAGCTAGGGAAGTTTGTCATATAGCAATCAGGAAGGATGAGGAACAAAGACATATCTATTGCTGTGTTCTTCCTATTGCTGCTTTCTGTCTCCCCACAAAAGCTTCAAACTTTCCCTGACATTACCCTTCAAAATATCTGTGTGAGTCTGGAGACACACCATACTGCTTCTCCTAAGCAGAGTGGTCTGCGTAATCAATTCCGGTTCAGCTGCTGAATTTAAAAAATAAAGTTAAAAAACCCACCACATATTGAATGGAACTTAAATTCACTCCATTTTTAAACTAGAATGAAAAACAGAAAAAAAATATATATTCAGCGTTACGTTGCAGTGAACTTTAAAAAAATATTTCAAAGATGAGTGCCTGAGCTGCTAAGCTGATGGCAGTAATGTCTTCCTTTCATCCAGTGTGTTCAGAACTCCTGTGCAGAATGAGAGTGGCCCACAATCCATCTCTTTTACTATGCTTGAAGGAGTTTGTCATATCTTCTAACTTTTGAAGAAAGTGTTCTAGTCCTACCGAAAATGTCTTACATTCTGTGATTTCCCTGCATGCACTCTTGTTTTAAAATGTCACTTAAGTGAAAATACATGGTGCTTTTTTTTTTTTTTTTCAATAGACAGAGCTGGATTTCCCAGGACAGCTAACTGCAAGCAAGAACTGGGCTGCTGCACTTGTGTCAATGAACACTTGGCCCTATACTTTGTCAATGTGTATAGACAATAATTTGAATATTTATGAATAATTATGAATCCTGAACCATCCTATAGGTTGGTCTTGAGTGACCTGTCTGTATTCAGGAAAGGGAGGGAGGAAATTCAATGTGTTGTTGTTTGAACATTCCAAGTATTTTTCTGAACCACCAGGAAAACTACAACCACTTTGTTGTATTTTTTCAGTCAACATCTGAGCTTGAGAAACTGGACTCAAAGTAAATTTAAAGAACTTTGAATCATGCAGTTCTAGCCTACTTCATATTTGTATCAAAGAGGTTAGAACATGAGCTCTACCTTGCTATGAAATCAGGCATCTCATGCTTGTGTCTAGAATTTACATGACGTTATACGCTTTCTGTTTAGATAGTAGGGAATATTTTAACTTTATCTCTACATTTCTTTTCCCTGTATTCATGGTGAATTGATGGCCTTTGCGTTGACTTTTTCAAAACAAGGGAGACCAAATCAATCATAGAATGACTTGAGTTGATGACCTTAAAGACCATCTAGTTCCAATCCCCCTGCCATGGGCAGGGACACCTCCCACTAGGTGAGGCTGCTCAGGGCCCCATCCAACCTGGCCTTGAACACCTCGAGGGACAGGGCATCCACAGCTTCTCTGGGCAACCTGTTCTAGTGCCTTACCACCCTCTGAGTAAAGGATTTCCTTTTAATGTCTAACCTAAATCACCCCTCTTTTAGTTTAAAGATGTTAGCACTTGTCTTATCGCTATCTGCCTGTGTAAAAAGTCGGTCTCTTTCCTGTTTATAAGCTCCCTTTAAGTACTGGCTGGCCGCAATGAGGTCTCCCCGGAGCCTTCTCTACTCCAGGCCAAACAAACCCAGCTCCCTCAGCCTGTCATTGTAGGAGAGATGCTCCAGCCCTCTGATCATCTTTGTGGCTCTCCTGTGGACCTGATCCAACAGCTTTGCATTTTTCTAGTGCTGGGGGCCCCAGGCCTGGACACAGTACTCCAGATGAGGCCTCGCAAGAGCAGAGTAGAGGGGGACAATCACCTCTCTCACCCTACTGGCCACCTCTGTTTTGATGCAGCTCAAGGTACAGTTGGCCTTCTGGTCTGCAAGCGCGCTTATTGACTCACATCGAGCTTTTCATCCACCAGAACCCTCAAGTCCTTCTCTACATGGCTGCTCTCAATGAGCTCTTCTCCCAGTCTGTACACATATCTGGGATTGCCCCGACTCAAGTGCAACACTTTGCACTTGGACTTGTTGAACCTCATTAGGTTCTCGTGGGCCCACTTTTCAATCTTCTCCAGGTCCCTCTGGATGGCATTGCTTCCTTCTGCTGTATCAGCTGCACCGCTCAGCTTGGTGTCACCAGCAAACTTGCTGAGGGCGCACTCAATCCCGTTGTCCAGGTTGTTGAAGAACACTGGTCCCAAGATGGATCAGTGAGGGACACCACTCATCAATGACCTCCACCAAGGAGGAATTGCCATTGATGTGGCTATGACCATCCCATCTCTACAAAAGAGGTTGGAAAAAAATCCCTGGCAGAACCGTTGCACAAGATGTGTTAAAAGAGTGTAAAATGATCTGTGAGGGCTTTGACTCGTCATATGCAAGACCCTGGCTGCCCTTGGCCTGCTACTAGGTCCTCAAGCGCTTCTGGCGGGCAGAGAGAGGTCACCACTGTGGAAGATACTGATGCAGAGTAGAAATCAAAAAATGGAGTGGAAATTTGTGTTCTGTCAATACAAGGCTACTCCTCCTCATCTCTGGTGCCTAAGAGGGTACTTCTCAAAATATATTTTTGAGGGCTTCTCAAAAATATATAGAAGATTGAAAATTACTGGGGAGAGATTATGAATAAGCTGCCTTTGGTCTCTTGAGATCCTGCTGTTTTGAAGCACTAGTTCTGGCAGTTCTTTCTTCTCTTTCCCAGTCCTTGAACTTGTTCAAAATGGAGCTCAGCCTTCACATGAGGACAGAAGGAAAGCAGTTTGGAGCATGCAATTTTTGTCTACCTTTCCTACTGTTCAAACGTGCTTCTCAGTAATGCCAATGAGTGGAGTAGGGCACTGGTCAGACAAAGGCACTGATAAGAACAGAAGCAAGCTGCACACTGTTTTCTGCCCTTCCACTGGCATGCTGCATGACTCTGGAGAAAATCAATTCCCTGTTGCTTTTTTCCCTTATATAAAACAGAAGGAAATAAATTTTACAGTGGATTTTGATTGCTTTCAAATTTTCTGATGAATAATGCTGCAGAAGAACAAGTCGGTGTATCATTGACCACACGAATACTACTGAATGTCTAATAATCTTTCTTTGTCAGTTTTGGGGTACAGAGGAAAAATACCTGGTTTTCTCATTTTTCATTGCTTTTCTCAGCATCCAAGACCCCAGGCCACTGATGTTATGTAGCAGATGCTTTCCATAGATCAGATTAAGGGGTGATGAAGTAACGGAGACTCATGCAAGCATCCCACTGTGCTCTTGAAACTGGAATTTTGTTCAGTAAGGATCTGTATGGCCTTGTGTTTACCTTAGAAAAATAATTTGAGAGAGAGAGGGAGAGATTTGGAAAGAAGGGAGGTAACGCTCACTAACATTTAGTGAGAATATGTCACTGAAGGCCTCATGGTGTTTAATATATAGATTCTTTTAAGTAGTGAATGTGTAATTCTCTGAAGATTTTATAAACTATGAGAGGAAGAGGTACAGTTGTTCACAAATGTTTTTGCTGAAATCATTTTAAAGTCAGTCAAAATTGCCTTTGAGAGCAGAGTTGCACTAAAAAGAGAGAGGAGAGATGGAAAAAAGAAACCCCAAAACAGGGTCTTGTTCAGTCTAAAGTTTCAGGAGAGAGAGGAAAAGGTCTAGTTATCCAGAGCCAGATGCATTGTTAAAAGTTCATACTATCACTTTGACATTTAGAGTAGGACTCAGTGTCTTTGTAAATTCCTCTTCGTATTACCAGTGTAGGTCTCTGAGCTCAGGCTGTTTCACAAACCATAACATTTTTTAGTGAGTGATTGATCTGTATTATGTGTCCTAGCCATCAGAAGAATCTTGGGATGTTGCTTGTATAAACTGTAATACAATCTGATCCTGGGCATTTCGTTACAGACTTTCATAGACCTATTGGCGATACTCAATCCTCCTGGATTTGGGAATAGTGCTTATCTGATACCTTAAAAAACAGAAAAAAAAAACAAAAAAAAAAAGNCCCCTCATTTTCTCTGTTCCCCACTTAAATAACCCAACACATCTGGTAACACTGTAGGATCATTGTCCTTTCAGTTCCTCTGCAGCTCATATTGCCACAATATTTCTTAGGTATCTAGTTTCCTAAAGGGCAACGTGATTTTTTTTTCTTTTTAGGCTGTTTTTATAGGTCTTCCAAATTAACCCATATGCATTGCAAGAAAAAACATGACTTTTAATCAGCAGCATTTCTAAAGTTAGCGCTTGCTCTGTATGTATGAATATGTATATGAACCTGTGTTTTAAAAAAAAAAATCACAACCTTTCTCCTAGTACTCAAAGCTAGCATACAAATGTGTTTTTATTATCAAATAAAGTCTGCCTAAATGTTAAAATATCTTTCTGTTAGGGGTTTTATCATTTGACTTCTTGTCTTCGGTTACAAGAATGATAAAAATTGAAACTGGATCTTTTAATTCAATAAGAATGAGGCTGAATTTAGGAAGCAGAAAGGGGAATCAGATATAGAATCATATGCATAGGAAATGAAGCATTTGAGAAATTAAAACTGCAGGGGTAGCCTTAAGGTGTGCTTATTTGAAATGCCTGCATTTAATTTTACAATAAATCTGAGTATTTTGTTCCAATTAAGACAGTTCATGTGCACGACTCTAAACTGTACAGTAGTTCCAGGGAGACCATGGAATGCTTGTTTTACATTCTGGATCAAGTTCAGATTTTTAGGCTTCACTTGAATGAAATAAAAAGTCTGAACCCTGAAGATAATACAGATTGATAAATCTGATTTAAACATTCCCGTGTTGCAGACTTGCAGTGTATGTGGTACAGCTGAGCCTCAGGCCATGCACTAAATACATCCACAGTGCATTCCCAGGACACCCGAATACCAAATGATCACATTTGAAAAGTTACCTTTCTATGGATTCTGACTTTTCTGTATTAGCCACAAAGATTAGAATTTTAACAGCTCCCAACGAGAGGTATTGTGAAGTATTTACTTGGCAGGAAAAAAACAAAACAAAGCCCAGATGAGGTACTGTCTCATATTCATGAACTGGGATTTATTAGCACTGTGAATGTCCTTGGGAGAATACGCTCCATAGTTCACACTCAAAATAAATAAATAAATAAATAAATAAATTGAGCAATAAAGCTCAATATATATTACTTAGGACTTTGATAGAAGAATTATTGTAGCACAGGCTTTAGCGGGGAGACAGGATCGTGCTGGTGCAGGATATATCCTGGGAAGTTCTGCAGTCCTTCATGTCTAGCTTTCTGCAAGGCACATTGTGAACCATGTAGCTCACTGGAAATTTGGCAGTAGCTTTCTTTAATCATCACCAAATTTACTAAAAAAGATGTAAAGTCTGTTTGGTTTTCTCTCCTTTTCTTTTACAGGTTGTGGAACTCATATCAAGTGCTATTGGTGACTTAGTTCAAGGCATCTACTATGAAAACTCAAAATCATCTGAGGTAAGAATTTCAGTAGTTGTGCATACCCAAGACGTTTGGTGTTATTAATGTGACTACAGTAAATGCAGTGACTTCCTCATCTGCTAAATAGGAAGAGGGAGGGGGAGGATGGGAATTAACTGCAGTCCTGGTGGGTTCCAGCAAGTAACGTCATGGTGACACCTGTGAACACTGGGCCTTTCCAGAAATGCTCAGAGAGGGACTATTTTGTTTCTGTGAGTGCTTAATAAAATAATATCAGATGTCATTACCTGCAACTCTAAACATTTCTTGCTGTGCGCTTTCCAAACGCTTCTAGAGACTTCTAGTCAAGGTTCTGTTAAAGGAATGTATTATAATGTTGTTAACATCACTAATAAGTGAATGTTTAGTCTCTCATTTCCAAACTGTAACTGTCCAAAGATTTATACAAAATGCTTCATCCCATAGCTGTATGAAGTCCTTTCTTCTTCAGTATGTCTAAGCTATCAAAAGGTGAACATCAGTTTTGTGCTGAGGAGGTAGGAATGTAATGCTGCACTTTTCTCCACTGGACATCCTGTGTTACGGTTTTAATTTGTGTGGCAAGAACTGTAATGAAGATTGATCAAATGAGGTCTAGGTATTTTTGTCTTTAGGAGAATAAGGAAGTTTTTAGAGACACTTGAAGTAAGTTGGCTTGGGCAGGATGTTGGAGCAAAACTGAGTTTCATTTTGTATGGCTGTATCTTAATTTCAAATTATCAGGTTTTTGCACGTTGTCATAACCTCTGCAGGTCTTAAAATAGCGAGTTTTCACAGTACAGCAACGATCAGCAATGTGTATGTGTGAATAGATATCTTAAAATCCACAGAAGTAGATAGTTTTATTTCTAGTGTTGTTTTCTCATGTGCCTAGTTCGCCTCACAGACCTGTGTTGTAATGTTTGGTGTGTAAGATGGCTTGAAGATTGCAGAAGTTTCTGAATACGTTTGTATTTGCTGTGTATTTAGATTCCGGCTCTTGCTTTCTATTACCATGTTGCAGCATGCAGCAATATAAATCACCAGCTCAGTGGAAGCCCTGCTCACCCAGGCTGCCACCACAGCAGATTTACCTGCACTCACAGTTCCACTCCAGCCAAAGCCGCAGTGGGCAGGCAGAGAGCGTTGGGCTGTGGATGTGCCACCAGCTAACCATGGCTGGGCCACGGAAGGAGTCACTTCCTTCAGCTAACCTTGCTTCAGCTGTTCCATCCTCTTTTGGCTGAAACCAGTTCGGCGGGACGTGCTCATGCTGGTCAGCTCTCTAGCAGGGGAGTGGTACCCAGCAGATGCCGGGGGCTGCAGGCAGGGGACAACATGCTCAGAGCTGTCCCCTGGCACCTCTCAGGAGGGGCCCTCGTGATGGAGGTGTGGGAGCAAGGTGATGCTGAGCACTTGGCAGTACTCCTGCACCCGCTGTGTTAGATCTGTGAGTAAGCAGAACTTCGGCCCGTGGGCTGCTTGCGAGGGCTGCGCTCTGGGTAATACGGTGACATAGATGGCATCTTTTGAGATCTTTGCAAAGAATGTTAAGTTGTATTTTCCATATTCAAGCAATTTTCTAAATACAACTAAACCCCAGATACTTTGTATTTAAAATAGCAACTGCTATTTTCATATGTAGAATTAAAGCTCTCTAGTTCATCTCAGCAATGAGACTGTGTTTTGTTTTAACAATGGGCCCGGTATAAATGAGAAGTGTTGAGGACTCTTCTGGGCTCCTGCCATTACAGAAGGTCGCAGTCGTCTTTTTCTTCATTTGGCAAAGTGCTGAGCTGACAATCCTGACAGGGAACAATTATATCATCTTAGAGGTGCTAGAAAATAATTATTTTCTATTGCATTACTGAAGCACTTCAAGTGTAGATTGCAGGGGAAGAGTAAGATATACTAAGCACAGCTGTACAATGTTTACCTACCCTGGCCCAATTACAAAAGACTTATTTTGTTCCAGTGACTTTTTCTGTCTAATAAGATCTGAAAGTACAGGGTACCCTTCCTAGGAGGAATCCAGTTAATTCAAAGCACAATTAGTACGGTGGCATAGTAGTAGGTACTGAAAATCACATGGCAATGTCTGAAGTTTAGTTTTATAATGGATTATGCTTGGCCTGTTGAGACCTAGAGCAAACAAGTGTGACATCTGTTTGTTTATTTTTTTCAATCTTGTATTTTGAGAAATATGGTTCCCAGTTGTATATTAGATGTGTCCCTGCTGCTTTCCTTGCTGTTCTGCTGAGGCAGTGTCCTACTCATGTGCTGAACATCTCTTTGGCAAAGATTGCAAAACTAAGTCCATTATTAGTCTTATTTGTACGTTTTGTGCATCTTCCTTCCATCACCAACTGCAATTTGATCAAAACCAAAACCTGCACTACATTTCCTGGAGGTAAGACAAATGCTTTCATCTACTCTACAACTAAGTCTCAAATGTTAAGCTTGCTTTCTTTTTGACAGTAGGGCATAGGGATGTTAGTAATGACATTTTCATTACTGGGAATATCTTAAATTTAGAAAAGCTGGAGGATATCTTCTCACTTTTTTTTTTTTATTTGAGGCAGAAAGGTCATGCTTCATACGTTAAATATCCTCTAATGTAGTTGTTGTAAAGCTTCTGAGTAGCATAAAGTGGACTAATTTCTTGTTTAGCACTGAGTTGTTTGAGCTTTGCTAGATATCTACCTAGATGGTTTTATTTTTTACTTCAGATAAAAAATAACTTAGCAAAATTCACCTTTCCCCTTTGAGATCCTAAGTTCGTGTTTATCCAAGAAATTATTTTCAGTTTGCTTTGTTTGGGTGACCCTGTAGGAGGACTTAAAAGGATCCTTTGACCTGACAAGGCTGACCTTATTTACTCCTGAAGACGTATAACGGATATAATGGTTCAACAGCTCTCATTTCCACTTATCTCTCTGTACCACTGCATGCAGTCCTGCAGCTATCCCATTGTAGTGTGTTCTGCCTGATCATTCTTGATTGTGTCTTCAAAGTGAGTCATTATATCTGTGTGAAATGGGGGAAAATAAAGATTAAATGTTTAACTTTTCATCTTTATTTGCAGTGGCAGTGCAAGCTATAATGTGTAGGCTTTGGTTGTGGACACAGCCTGAAGATTAGGGCTGCCACTCTTGTTCAACGTAGCAAATAGCTGCTGTGGTTGAAGACATTGCATTAGTGGTTTAAGGTAATGTTCTGGACTGTAAGCTGGAGCAGAAAGGGGCAGTGCAGTAAATCTTTGCAGCTTTGTGTGCTAATTTCCATCTCAGGACCCAAATTTCTGTGACTAAAGGATGTTGTTCCTGTTTCCCATCTGCCTCTCCTACGTCTAGGTCTAATTTGGAAACAAGAATATATGCCTTTAGAGAGTGCAAAGATGAAATTTGCCTAGTGTGGCCCTCAGCCATGATCACAGTATCTATTTTTAACAGAAAAAACGTTGTGCTGGGTCTTGAATTCCTACTTTTAGAAGACTGGAGGCTTCTGAAATGTTTGCTAGCTCACAGAATGCTTTTGCACTTTCAGAAAGCTTCCATCTTAATATCCCAGGTCAGTTAACAAATACTTGAGTGTGTTGGCTCTCATGTGTTACCTGGCAGACCATTTTTTGAAGTATTATGGATTTCCATGGGAGACTGCAGCGTTCTTTTTTTCTCCCCTCCAAAGTATCCAGCTGATGTGAGATGTGCATTACCAAAACTCATTTTTAGTATCAGAATGAGACTGTTACATAAGATAATACTATTTCAAAGATGTTCTTCTAGTGGCTAGATGAGTTGTTAGGTATTTTTGAAATTTTCAATAAAATTGTTTGAAAATTGGATAGAATTAGTATGTAAAAGAAGCATGAAAACAAAATTTTTAGTGGTGAGTACTGACTGTACCAAATGGTGAATTAACAGGTATTTGGTTTGGGCTAATATAGCTTTTAAAATTAGAAGAAATTTATTTTGCTGCAAAGCACAGGCTACATGCAGTGTGCTATACCCATTCTTCATTGATATTTGGCCACCAGTCCTGCTTTGAGGAGTACTGTTTTGGGGTACTGCACATTTTCATCGACTGGACTGCTCTGGGTATCTGCTTTAAGTAATGGATTTGCTTGTAAATCTTACCAGAGAAGATAAATCAAATGAATTGTGAGTAATGTAAGCCACCTTTTAATAGGGCAGCACTCAGGGCTCTTACTTCCTTTTAAAAAATGTTTCTTTTGCAAGACAGAAGGGAATGATAAAATATGGAATCTGAGTAAAAAGAACATCTGCGAAAAGAATAGGTGAATGTGTTGAGGGCTAGGGGAAAGCATGGCTGTAAAGAAGGCCATTGCTATTTGTTTATTGCTTTTGTTCTTTAAATACTGAGCTTTTCCAGAGAGATTTAGAAGTAGTAGATGTGGAGAGAGATTTTAATTTACTGTAATTTTTCAACTTTTTTTCTTTCTTTCTTTTTTTTTTTTTTTTTTTTTTTTTTTTTTTTTTTTAACTTTGTCAAGGTAAAACATTAGGTAGTCAGCGACATGCTGTATTGACCCATTTGCAGCCTCCCTTGTTCCTCCAAAAACACCGAAGACGTGTATTAACAGACCAATAAAACATGCCCTGTCATGTTCAGCAAGCAGGAATACATCTGTATAAAGCTTATATGAACCATATGCAAGATGTTGTGCAAGGTCTTGCTTTTAGGTAGAGACCCATAACTGTATTGGATTTTACTTAGGTAAAATAGAAGTTCCTGAGCTATCTAAAGTAAAATTTTTAAATGCTAGAACTATTTCAAAATATTTCTCTGTGCTTATGTGGATTATGTGCCTGTTGAGGATTGAACTAAAGTTTGGTGTGTAAGTGGTTCTGTGCAACAGCAGATGGCTAAGACAGGGCTGCTATGGTATTGATATCAAAAAAAAAAAAAAAAAAAAGCTTCCCTTTATGTGAAGTGTATCTGACTTCTACTCCTTCCTGTTTTTGCATGGTTTCGTGCACTTCTCAGAAACAATTTTCATTCATGTTTTTCTGAATATGTTTTCAGCTGAACTGTGTATATCTGTGCATCTTCTCTAGTGTGACAAATCAAACCACTTCTGCACTGGGGATGGTTGTTATCGTACCTATGAAGACCTGCCCCTCCTCATGGTTATGAGCGCATTTTTTGTCATGCAATTTCATCTTCTGAGAGTTCTTTCTGTTTCCTGTTGTCTGGGATGATTGTTTCAGACTGAATTTAAATTACAGAAATAGCTTAACAGGAAAGCCTGGACTAGCCAATTTCTTTCTCACAAGACAGTAACCGACCTTGACATTAATATAAGTTGGAACACCCTCCGCTGTTCTTAATTTCTCATTTGCAGTTACTGCTTTGAAAACATAATTTTTAAAACACCGATTCTTGAAGTTTTCAGACTGTGAGAGTGAAGTTTCAAAACATATTCACAAGAAAAACGAACCTGCTGTTAGAGCCCAGAGGGCCATTTTAGTTGAATGTAACTCAAGTAGAAGTGGTGATTGACAAAGGTGGCTCAAATATTTTCTTTGTACTCCCACGCCAGCATTCCCCAAAGTGTATCTGGACCTGGAACTGGCTGCTTTCTTCCAGAGATGGTGAGGGATCCAGCTGTCTTCACCGAGCCTCAGCTATGCAAACAGCGTGAGAGTTGGTTGGGATCTGGACACATTTCTTGAGGGCAGAACTTTCTGATGAGGTCCGTCCATGGGCATCAAATGTCTGAGCGCTGTCCACTACAGCTAGAGTTAATAAAAACAATAAACATTACCATTACTTCAGATTTCACAAAACCTGGGAACTAGAACTGCTTTCATCTTTTCCTTAATGTTTTAAAGTGATGTGTGGCTCTTACCACATGTAGCTTTGTGAGACTACAGTGTAGTTGGTGGACAGTTGTATGGCGTGAGAGTTATCTTTGGGAAAAATGACATTTAGTTTTGTAGGAAATCTTTGCTGAAGAAAGGTTGTGTCTGTCTCTGTCCTCTTAGCAAGCAGAAGCTTTAGAGGTATGTGGTCGTTAGATTTTCTGTGACTGAAATCAGCTGTATTTTGGCTTGCAAGCTCGTATGCTAAAGCGCATCCATATGATCACAATTCATTTTTAGACCTTGCTTCTTTCTGTAACCCAGAGATTGACAATACCAATGTTTTTAAGACTTTGATACTGCATTTTTAAATGTTGCAGATTTTTGACATTTTGTTGAAGTTAGATGTCCATTTTTGATGCTTGAAGCTTACATCGTGCTCATGTAGTGGACAATAATTTATTACGCAATCACTTTCAATCATGTGATGAAATTTGAACTTCTTTAAAAAGAAAATGTTTTTGTAACATCGTAGAATTAATTTCCTTGTGTGCCTCAGTTGGAATGACTGTGTAAGCTGCTTCAGTCCCTACAGTTGGTATTATACAGTTGGATAATGTCTACATTTCTCCTACCACTCACAGGCTCAGGCAAGATAAAATTTTCAACTTGTGGGTGTTCTGAAAGATTTTTTAACTTCATATATTGTTTCAGGATACCTTTCTAGGGTATTTTTTTGTCTTGGTTGGATTTAAAACAAGTAATTATAAAAATCACTGCCACTTTCCAGTATCATCCAGCAAATTTTATTAAAAACTTTTTTTTTTTCTCTGAGCAGATTGGTTGTTAAGGAAAAGATTGTGTTGCGTCTTCCAAGAGCTCCTGATTTAAAATTTAAAATGCATTGATCTATATCTGAGTGGGGGGAAAAAAAAAAATGACTTGATACGTAGGAAACTACTTGAGTTAAATCTTGAATTAAATGCTCATTTTGACATTTTGCCAGTCATGGGAATTTGCACATGCTCTGGGCTGAGTTAAGATATTAAAACAAAAATACTACAGTAAAATGAAACACGAGGAAAGTTCAGGCTTGACTTTGTAAGTTATCACATACATAATAGCAAACATGTGGTTTCTCTGTTCTTCACTTTCCTTGTATAAGTTAATAGTATGTCTGAAAGCAATGGAATTTTGATACAGCACTGTGTTAGTTGGCATTGCAGAATTCTCCTACTTTTTCCATTAGTCTCAAATTATCCTCTGCCTTGTAACGCAGCACTTCTGGGTGATATCCATAAGGGAGGAAAATTAGAGCTGAACGGATGGATTCTATTTCATTTGTTACCAATTTCATGACAGATAATACCTTGCGAGAAAACTATAGGGTCACACAGAATTACTACTTGCTCATTGCTAAGTAATTTAATTGACGTCACTCGAAGGAAAAGGCTTGTTATATTGGAGATTTTTATATTACTCTTTTAAGGAATGTGTTTTTGCTTAGTGCATGCTATAGATTTGACTGAACTGAGAAATTACCAACTTTAACATATATATGCCTGGATTTTTTCTGTAGTTTCTCATGACCAATTTTAGGTTTTTATAAGCAAAACAATCTATTTTTTTTTCTTTTTTTCTATTCAGAGAGTACCTACAGGTGTGACAGTGATGTGTGCATGTGAGAAAGATTACATGTCACATCTAGCTTTGAGGACCCATTAGTAAAATAGTGGAATACCAATACAATTGAATTTAGGTTTGAGGAGAAGAAGATTGGATTCATTTTAACTAAAACACGTTTCCATTTTGTGGAAAGCAATTCAAATTAATGTTTTAGATATAGAGGATTGTGAGAAATGTTAAACGTATTTGACCTTACAGTGAAGGTGATAAAGTTCACTGGAGACATCGCTGAGATCTCTGTCAGCCCCCTGGGAAAGTTAATACTTGACATTTCTAAAGCATGGCTGTATCTATATAGCCATGAAATACTTTCAGTCTTTCATGGTTCTTAATATGGGAGAGAAGAGGTACAAGTCCTCCATCACTCCCCTCCATCTTTCCATTGCAGTTCTATAAGCATTTTTACCAATACCTTTTCTGATTTATTTTTTTTCTTAACTGCAAAGAAGAAATTGCTGTGACTTCTCAGATGGCATCCCGTTTGTTTGGGATTGTTGGTTCTTAGTTACTGGCAAGAGATACAGATGTAGTTTGCTTTTTGCTTTTCTTCTTTTCTTTTTTCTCCCTATTACCTCAGGAGGAATATAATTGGCTGTTACTGTTCAGGATGATAATACTGTCATTAAGACAAGAACCTATCTGGAATCTGTTGACAACTCCACATACTTTGTATGTTGTTCTTTTTGACCATAACATTAAAATGTTGTTTGTTGAAGGTCCTTGCATATTTATTCTGGTGTTTTTCTCTACCTATCCCCAAAAGAGTGCCCTTCTCTTTGGCACCTCAGGACCCAGAGTTTTGTTCCTCACCACGTTGCATTTTCCTGCGCCACACTGCTAACTTCCATGAGCTGATGCAGTTGCAGTTTTGCTGTTTTCATTTTCACCTTTCTTTCATTTGCAGAACTGTCTCACAGATGACATTGGAATATCTACATGGAAGGAGCAGGTTTTCTTGTCACATAGCGCCTTGCTGGCGAAGAGCTGCCAGGCTGCAATGGAACTAGCAAAGCATAGCGCTGAGATTCAGGACATGGCATTTCAGTATGGGAAGAACATGTCTATGAGTCATAAGGTACACCTTTTTCTTTCATTCTGTGATCTCAGAATTGGAAGGACTTGCAAGATATGTTGCTTTTGAGCTCTGTTTTGTAATACCGCTATGGTGCAGACCTTTGCCAGCAGGTCAGTGGTAAGGGGAGATTTGTCTGCTGCCTGGTATGAAATTGTTTGCAGAAACTGCTGGTATGAACAGTGCTTATGAACTGGCAAAATCATACTTCTGGCCATGGGGGTTATTTCATGCAAGGCTCTGTTGAAGTCCCTCTGGTTTGTCTGTCTTTAGCAGCTTAAAGCTTTACTTTCTGTGCTCATGCTTTCTTCCTGAAGCCACTGTCCCAGTAGCAGGAGTTGCAGAAGGAAGCAGGTGCTGGGTGTCAAGCTGCAAATACAGAAGTCATTTGAGACAGGCAAACAGACCTCCTATCCACTTCAGCTCAGTTTATACTCAGTTCAGTTTATGCAGTTTCTAGTTCTTCCAGGAAAAGGAAGTGGTTTTCTAAAGCACAACTTCACTGCCACACAAATACCACTGTATGCTACTACTCAGTACAACTCTAAGAGTAAACTGCTTCTATTTCAGACTATAGCCTTAATATACTTTCTGTATGCTTTGATGTTAATACTTTCCCTATTGACCAATATGGTTGTGTGTAAAAGATTACATGATTTTCATAGAAGGCTACTAGCTATGCAACACTTCCTTGGGCAGGAAACAGGTCATACTGCATCAACTTCTTCAGGTACTGAAAGCTAGAATGTGTTACCCTTCACAGACGAAAAACTGATCTTCTTCCCAACAAAGACTAGATCGTTCTTTCCTTTGTAGTTTTTCCACTTCCTTCCATTCAACAATTCCCTACCTGACTGTCCCATCACCTGTCCAGCTCTGCAAGTTGTCTTTTACCTATTTCTTTGGAAGTACTCTACATACTTGTCTTCATCACAGCTTTCTGCCACTGCAGTGCTTCTTCCTCTTTCTCTCCCTCCCCCAAACTTGACGTGCAACCAAAATGCAAGTGTCAAAGCAGAAAATGGCAGGTAGGTATAGAATTGGGTTATGGAGTTTGACTGGATGGATGTAAATGTATAGTCTGTTTCTGGAAACTGAAGAAAGATGTTCTCTTTCAGCTACATTCGGATCTTCAGCCATTTGTTAAAGAAAGTTCTAGTGACACCATGGCCTTCAGTTTGAACTGTGCTCCTGCAATCCTTCATCAGGAATTCCTTGGAAGGGATGCATGGATTAAACAGATCAGAGAGGTAAATTAACACATCATTTTAAACCATCCTGATTCTGCCATTTGTCTCTCTCTTCCTGTCTGCTTTCAACCCGAGGAGAAACTCAGAAACTGACACCAGACTAGACAATGCAAAGGTTTCTGCCTCTGCTCTCCAATACCTTCCTTCTTTCATTCTTTCAAGAGGATGAAATCAAAGGAGCTGACAAATGAGCTCTGTCAAACTTCTGTGTCAGTGTAACAAGCAGATTCATTTGCATGGAGCATATGTCTGTTCCTCACTAATTGTGCAAAGTCCCATGTCTTAACTTAAAGCTACTTTTACTGGCCGTGTAAAAGCAGAGCTCTTTGCGCTACAGTGGTCAAAAGATAAGTACGCATTTTCTTCTTCCAACTTTTCTCTGGGATCAGTAGTTTTCAATATAGGAAAAAGACCTGGGAGATGTGGTTTCCTGACCACTGCAAAATATTTGTGAGATCTAGCTGGCAGATGTCCTTATTCTCAGTTCTCTTAATTCAGCTGTCTTCTCCTCTAACAATTAAATGAGGAAGAGGATAAGAGTTAGATAGCTGTGTTGTGTATATCTGTTTTACATTATCATGTAGGGTTTAGGCCTATGAATAGCTTCCTGTGGGTTGAAATACTAATAGATAACTACACAAGAGAGCAAGGAGAGAAGGAGGGGAAGATGCCAAAAAATGACCAAAATGAAGCATTCTGTTGTGTTTCTGCATCAGTCAGGCATGTTTTGCCTGTCTGAACAGCTGTGATGTGTACTGTTCAGAAATTCCTGCTGCTGCTATACTGGAGAAAAACTGCTGCCTTTGATAGTAAGCTAACTCTGTGCAAATGTGTTCTTTCAAGACATACTTGCTTATGGCTCCTTTCCTTCCTGGTTGAAGTTTGAGCTTCTGCCTGGTTCTGCATTTATGATGGCCAGGTTGCAGCCTGCCTTCACAAAGCACAAGTAAGAGGCATTGTCTCATCAGCAGTGAGATTTTGGGACTTGTGTGCAGCACATACAACCTTTCAGTGTCACTGTGTGTGTGCAAATCTTGAACCAAAATGAACTTTATGCCATTGTGAAATTAGAGGATGATAATTTATAAGGTATGATGAGAAATTTTCAAATTCTTCTGTCTCAACACAAGGCTCAGATGTGAGTTGAATGTAAATGGATTTGGATGATTGCAGTTGGAGAGTAATGGTATTACCACAGCACACTTTATAAAAGCTTTGGAGCCATTTCCCATCTGCAGAATCTAGAGGAGGTTGCAGGATTCCAGGAGTGCCGTCTGTCTGCTTGCTAATTCTCATACCAAAAATGGGCATTATAGCCACAATGAAGCAGTTCTTGCTGAAGGGAAAAAAGTGACATGCTCTACAGAGAAATATATCCTAACTACTACTTTAGCTAAATGCAAAGTGGAACATCTAGTCCAGGAGCTTTTCTTGGCTTATAATGATTTAGAAAGGAAAATTCCTTTTTGTTAACTGCAAGCTCTTTGAGATATCATCCATAGTCACATTCACTGTGTGACATTCAAGATAGGCCAAGCACTCAAAGCAGAGACTTCATCGTGTTGGCAGATAAAAGCACGCTCACAAGCCAGCCTCTTCTGCAGTGTCAGTTGTGCACGATGCACACTGTCCTTGTCAGGTAGAATTCTTCCTAGTAGCTGAGTTATGACTAGGCATCTGGAAATCACATAATGAACCTGTAGTTACTGCTAAGTAATTTGGCTTTCTCCTTTGAATTGTTGGTCCATGTGAACATTTGTGGTATGGGTTAAAGGCAGCATCTTCTCATGGCAGCTTCCTCCTCCAGCAAAAGGAGTTCAAGAAAGGAGGTAGAAAGGCACATTACACCTAGTAGCCTTTGCAGTGGTGTACTGCCCAGAAGGCATGTGGCCAGGACTCAGAGCATCGTGCATGTCTTAATCAAGGATGCCTGAACTGCTGCATGGACTGCCCAGGACTTCTGTGGTTGTTTCACCAGAGTTCTCTTGTCACAGGTCCAGAAACAGTCAATCTTCCCACAGTAGCTTTAGAAAAGAGACAGCCATATGCACCTTCCTGCTGCTGACCTGGAGATCTTTTCTCTTTGTTTGGAAAGAGCAAAAGACACCAGATATCCAGGTGTGGCAGGCTGCATCAACACTGAATGTGTGTGTTTTGAGAAGGTAGCTTCTGATTTGGAAGAAGTTCATAAACTGCCTTAAAAGGAACTTGGAGTGTGTAGAGTGGAAAGCCTTGTCATAGAAGTGAAAAAAAGTTGTAGGGGTATGTGTGTGCGTGTGCGTGTGTGTGCGTACACTGATATATACACAAATGAATCATCCACGAAGACCAGAGTCTCTCTTATTCTCGCTGAGCTTACCACCAAACCCCTCCAAATCTTTTGCATTTAAAAGTAATGACCAATGAATGGCTTGGCCAGCTGTCTATTTGAAAAGCAATATGGGTTAGGGAGTACAGTCCCGAAATGTGTTTTTCAAAAAAATAAATTTAAAAGACCAACTCTGAATGGTTCCTAGGAAGCACTGTTATAGACAAAGAAATGCTTGAATGTTCATCTTTAGACAAAGTGTTGAAATAGTTGCTGAAGTCAATCCCACTGAGCTTTTAGAAAGCCTTGTATTCTTGAAATTCGGTAACCCAGGATTACAGGAAGGAAGATTTCCTAGAGGTCAGAAGAGTCCGTCACTCACAGGCCAC
The DNA here is from genome assembly GCA_013396635.1 of Penelope pileata. Taxonomy (NCBI): domain Eukaryota; kingdom Metazoa; phylum Chordata; class Aves; order Galliformes; family Cracidae; genus Penelope; species Penelope pileata. The sequence goes on from WBMW01003369.1 coordinate 1,249,498, forward strand.
ATATGAATACCTCTCACTGGATGAGCAAAAGTTTTCTAGCTTTGACAGGCATCCAACATGTCACGAGGTACAAAAGATCGAAGTTTGAGTGAAGAAATTAAACAAAATGCCTTACAAACAGGTCTAGAACCCATCTTAGCCCACAGCATTTGAAATTAAAAAAAAAGTGTAAGCTAGAAACTAGAACCATCTCCTCTAGGCCACGGTAGTCCTTGCATCTTTCACCATAGCTTTCTGAGCCTTCTCAGGAGAAGCACGACTGGAAGAAAAGCATTTCTCAAAATGCTTTGTCAAGTAGAGGTTTTAAGAATGTATATAAGAGGGTCATCTCATCCGAGAAAGAAAAGTCAATCTTTGAAAATACTTGTCTGAAAACCTGCTTCAAAAGCATTATCATAAACCATCTGCTTGTGGTCTGCTTATCTGGTGCATTTGGAGCCATTTCATGGGGAATTCAGGGATCTTTCTTCCTGGCAAGGGGAGCTGATTTCACGCCACCCAATTATTGATGGAGAATGGCCTGAAATTGTTGTCCCTCACCACTGGCACACAGTGATCTTTAGTCTTCAGGAGGAAGGCTAAGCCGAGTTGGCTGTTGATGTCTCTAACATGCTGCCAAGCAGATGCTTTTCTCTGGGGGCCCAGAGCCTTGGCTCTCTGAGACTGAGCTCCCCAGCCAAGCAGTGAGACCTGGAAAGTTATGCAGATTTGACAAGGAGGCATACTTTTTGCAAGCCAGCCTTTGTGCCTTTGAGGAAGCTAAACCAGATGCAGGAATCTGATGTAAAAGGAGAAAGTCTGCGTGTCTGAAATCAGGGTCAGTAAAAGTCAAAGAGCAAACAACAGTGAGGATAAAAGAAAGAAGCAGATGTGCTATTGTAAGAAAGAAGGCATAGGAAACATTAGCTAAGGCTGCTTCTTGGAGAAGTGTAACTGCCATTGACATGAATGTTTGAGAGGGCAGCACATGAGACATACTGCTGCTGTTTGTCGTGCCTTACGTGCAGGAGGAGGCACGCAGAACACACCGCTTCTGGTAACGCTAAGGCCAAAAAGCATCTTCCTCAAACATGTTGGCAAATACTCCACTGCAGTGTCAATCTGCATGTAGGCATTTGTTAGAGAACATATTTCTGGTATGTTCTGATGTGCAATGTAACTACTAGATATGTTTTGAAGAAGGCGTAAAATCCAACCGTATGAATAAAAGTTGGCAAATTGAAAAGATAGGAATACATAAACAAAGAAGCAGTTATTGGCAGTGGTTTTACTACTCCCAAATGCTATCAGGCTGTTCTCTTAATATGCATTCCAGAAAAGCTGACTTTTTACTAAGGAGAAACTCAAAGAGAGTAGCAAAGAGGTTTTGTGGATCAGTCTCACAGAATCACAGAATCACAGAATTGAAGGGGTTGGAAGGGACCTCAAGAGATCATCAAGTCCAACCCCCCTGCCAGAGCAGGTTCCCTACTGCAGGTTGCACAGGTAGGCGTCCAGGCGGGTCTTGAATATCTCCAGGGAAGGAGACTCCACAACCTCCCTGGGCAGCCTGTTCCAGTGCTCCGTCACCCGCACCGTGAAGAAGTTCTTCCGCATGTTGGTGCGGAACTTCCTGTGCTCCAGCTTAAGGCCGTTGCCCCTTGTCCTGTCCCCACTGACCACCGAAAAGAGGTTCCCCACCTCCATTTGCCTCCCACAACTAAGATACTTGTAAACATGGATCAGGTCCCCTCTCAGCCTTCTTTTCTCCAGGCTGAACAGACCCAGCTTACTGAGCCTCTCCTCATAGGGGAGATGCTCCAGGCCCTTTATCATCTTTGTGGCCCTCCGCTGGACTCTTTC
>WBMW01003369.1:1255832-1277325 GCA_013396635.1 Penelope pileata
GGGTTGGGATAAATGCTATTTACTAAAATAGTAAAGAGATCAAAAGAAATAACAGTACATATATATATATATATATATACAAAAAGGATACGCAGAGCAAGGGCTCACAGCCACTGGTGACCCTTCCTCCCGGCTAGCCCCCTTCCGTAATGAACGGAACCCGGAAAAACCACCAACCAATCACATGATGTTATATGGGATGGAATAGCTCCTTGGCCAATTTGGGTCAGCTGCCCTGGTCCTGTCCCCTCCCAGTTCCCAGTTCCTTATGCCCCCCTTAACTATTTCACTGGCAGAGGAATGCGGAAGTGAGTTATGTTCTTGGCTCCGCTCAACACTGCCAGGATGTTATCAGTATCTCGGAGGTACAAGATAAATTCATACTAGACACTACGAGACGTGTAGCTTCTGTTAGAAACTAGGACAATTATGTAGTTATTGTATTCTGCATTTTGACTTGAATAATTTCATATTTTGTATCCTTCAAATATAATTGAAAAACGTAGTGTGACTGGGCAACTTGGACACTTGAATAGAAGGGAAAGGGAGGGAAAAAACCTCCTTAAAGTATTTTATTTCATGCAATTGACTTCAGCCAGGACGCACGTGATTTCAGTACTCCAGGTGATCATCTCTTACATACAAATACTATGAGCTTAGTAATGATAGTGAAAAATCCTCCATTGTTTTTGCAAGCTCAAACAATGATCAACTTTGGTTTTTGTAGAGATCTGTCTCTTCTGTGTTTCTTCATTTAAAATAGAAATTAGTGACATCCATGCTCAATAAGCTCAGTAACCTGTAGCTCACCCCAGCGTGGTAGCTTGACCAGTACATGCACACAGCCAATTGGAAGGCATGTTGTGCAGCACAGGTTGGTGTTTCTTTTTTGCCCTTTGCTGTGATGCCTTTATTTCTATACCACCAGAGTCACTGTTTTGCACATTTGTTCTGTCTTTTCTTCACAGCATCAAGGTCTCTCATCTTCCTATTTAGTTGCTAGAATTACTTTAACAAACAGAATCAAGTTTGAGGGCTTGTTTCTTTTTGGGTCTCTGAAACATCTCTTCCATTTTGTAAAAGCAAAAGCCACCAAAACTAGATGCAAAACTTCATTTTTATTATGAACTTCAGCGTGCCAATTGCGTAAGGTAAAGATGCTGTCCCTTTATTTGAATTCATAAGCAAATGTATATAAAAACTTCTAGCTGCTTTGTCTGCTTAAGAATATTTCCCCTTACTGAAGTTTTCAATTAAAATAAAGAATGAAGGGAAAGTTAAGAAATTGAGATCTACACATTCAATGAGACCACTTAAAAGGCAAAGGTCTTATTTCCATTTTAAGACTGCTCAAGAAATTTTAACTGTTGATTTGATGCATGTTATTTTAAAGTGGTATTTCTGAGCTTTTGCACTGACAAATCTAGATTTTGCTAGTAAATTTAGTGAGGGCTCTGAGATAAATATAGAAATGAAATACTTTTCATTAATTTAATTGGCTCTGAGACTATCATGTCAATAAGGTCACTGTGTTCTGCAGAATTGTTAGTACTTTTTTCTCCCAGTATATCAGTCTTTTTATCAGAAGGACTTTGAGATCACAAAGTCACTTATTTTCTTGCATTATTATTTGAATGTTTCACTCTTTTTTGCTACACCATCACACTGCATCCAGACGAATTATTGATCCATCATTGTGTTGTTTGAAAGTCTTTTACTGAGATGAAAAGTAGTTTCAGATCTGTTTCAGTGGTGTTTCTCAGGTAACAGAGAAGGTGCCAATACATGGCACAGACAAAGGTGCATTGGCAGTAACATGAGTCAAGAAGTGGTGGATCCAGCCATTCGTACACTGCATGGCCCTGATGTCTTGACTTCACGTATGCAGGGCTAAAGAAGGAAAAGGGGAAAGGTCACATCTGGAAACAAGAGGGTTTCTCAGTGGCAGCCTACTGGTATGCAGCTAATAAATGACAATAACACAGTGCCATCCAGGTGCATTCGCAAGGATGCACAACTCCCCTTGCCCAGCTCGCAGCTGTCTGCCACAGCTAGTGCATTCATCCTCCTGTGGTGCTGTCTGCGGAGCAGTTGTACCATCCCATGGCATAAATTAGAGCTGTCCCTCGGTTCTGTTTAATTAAATACTGGGGTATCATCACGAGAGATGTCACGGGACTACAGGCAATAGACTAGTTGCTATCCTGCTCCGGAAATGCAGCAAAGAGCCGAGAACAGAGGATTGGTGTTTGTAGGTGCTAATGACCTCTGGCAGTTTTTGGTTAAAATCTCTCTTGTTTGTGGCCATTGCCATTAGTTCCTTTTGTTCTGTGTATTAAAGCAGTTGTTAGTAAGTATGCTTTTTCTCGATGTGTTAGTGATATTCCAAAAGCAGATGAAACCGTTCGGGCGAAGCAGCTTACTGCGCTGCTGGAATTAGCTGAATCCCAGAGTGGATGATCAGCTTCTTAGATGGAGGGTGCTGTTATGCTGTTCATTTGGGGTGGGTTTAGGGGTTCTTGTGTTCTGAGAGAGGCTGTGGTTGTTCTGTTTGTTTTTCTTTTGAAATTATACCTTGGCTAAACTGTAAAGAAAGGTAACAGTTGCCTGAATTACCTGATGTGTGTGCATCCAGTACCAAAAATTGGTCACATTGTTGTTCTTAATTGGTGAGAGTCTTCCATGGCTTCTTTGGGGTGAGAATCCAAGGTAACTTTTGTTTCATTAAAGCAAACAGTTTCGCGTCTTTTAGCATAAACGTCAAATTAATTGCTCATGTGCAGTAAGATGGCAATTAGTAACAGCTACCTGTGTTGCTGTGATTTGAGAAAGTCGTATTTTTGAGTTCATCATGCACCTACCATTGTTTAGATTTAAAAGCTAACAGGCCTTGTGAAGTTCCTTGTGAAAGGCCTGGAAAGGCATAAGGAGGAGGAGCTGGTATCTCTTCTAGTAAGTTAAAAGGTCTGTGCAACCTATCAGTGGCTCAAGATGACTTGGAATTGTTTGGCTAAGTGCACTACCATAGCTGCGTAACAGCTGGGTAGCAGTGTTCCCTATGAACAGGCCAGCCATCGTTCCTCTGCTGCTGGGGAGACGCATTCCAGATTTGGTCTCTTCCTAGAGAGGGATTTTTTGAGTTTATAGGAGAAAGGTAATTCAGCTGTTTGTCAGATGAGTAAGGAAAACAAGTCCTGTTCTACTAATGGAAATTTCTGCAGGCTGTTTTGCTCTTTAAAGAAGCATTTCTTTTTTGTATTTAAAAATTTTGTATTTAAAAAAAAGATAAATCTAAGAAAGTATCGCATAAATGCATTTACCACCCCTACTTCCAGTGGCATATTATTCTGCATATAGCCAGCAAAGATTAAAAAAATGTGTCCTATGACATTATGAAGTGATGCACTGAAATGATTGCCCAGCCTGTATTGAGAAGGAAGAACATAAACCTGTGTCTGGCCACAAAGCCTGCAAGTGAGTGCTGAGACATTCCAAGGTACTTCAGAAATATAGGAAAAAATTGAAGAAGTTCATCTCCTAGCTGTAAAATATGCTGGTGCCGTTTCAAGGTAACATTTCAGCAGTCTGATACAGCTCTTATTGAGCAAAGAGAAAACAAATTTAGAAAAGCTAGTGCAGAGCTCTGTAAGCACAACGCGTTGGTCAGTCACAGGCCAATTTAAATTTGGTATTTTGGAGGTTCTTTGGTGAATAATGTGCACCTCGGAAATGTAGAATGGTTCAGCTCAGTTCAGGATCAGTGCGAACATGATGTTTGAAGACTTCAGTATATAAGAAATTAAGCTGTTCAGTGTCTTTCTTGAGAAACAAAAAAAAACCAACATTTTTTCTGAAGTTGCTCGTTGATACCTTGTGATTTAATCCTAAGTTTGATCATTACAAAGAAGAAAAGAAGAAAGAAAAGAAAGAAAAAGGAAATTCTGTGTTCTTCTCCCTTTGCACATAAAATCTAGTACAGTCATAATATTTACCACATATTCAGAGTCTTTCCCTCCATAGAATTTGTTGTTCCCTGGAGGTAGAACTATCTAAAAGGAGAATCCTGTTGTACCTTTGGCTGGGAAATAAGGTAAAACTATATCAGCAGAGAAGATATGAAGTTGTTCCTTTGTACTTGAACACCTGCAGTTTTCTTTGTCTTCACTGATTCTTCAGTCTCCAAAATCCAGCAGCCCCTAGGCTGCCTGTTTGGCCTCTTGCTGCCCTCAGACAAGCCATTTTCTCAGGCAGGAGCCCAGAACAGTTGCTCTGGGAGGCAAATAATTAAATTCTGTGCTAAATTTTCTCTTTGTCTTTTTAAAACAAGGGAGCTAGAAAACATAGTACTCAGAACTCTGCTTTATTCACAAAATCATGAAGTAATTGGGGTTGGAAGGGACCTCTGGGGAGCATCTGGTCCCACCTCCTGCTCAAGGTGTGGACTGATGAGCTGAGGCCCTTGTCCAGATGAGTTCTGAGTACCTGCAAGGACTGAGATTTTACAGCCTTCCTGAGAAACCTCTTGCACTGACTTCCCTCCTGGTGGAAAAGAATTTCCAGGGATCTCTTCAGCATTTCAAATGCTGCCACTTGTGCCCAGTACCTCTCATCCCTTCCACATGAACTTTTGAGAAGAGTCCTGTTCCGACTCCTCTGCACTTGTCTGTGAGGTGGTTGGGGCACTCATTTCAGCCTTGCTAATGCAGCCCGAGGTGTGGTTGATTATCCCTGCTGCGAGGGCACACTGCTTCAAGAAAAAATGGGTGTGTAGATAGCTACAAAGGAAGAAGTTTAGTTCAAATGTGAGAAAAATGGGATGCAGACCTCTTGACCCGTTGGCTGTTGATCTGAATCTAGCTGAATGTTGTCAAATCTGGTTAGAGGCCACTTCTGTTGGATGACCATTTAGTGCCATATGCGAAAATAGCTTTGGTTTGAGTTTCACCATCACTACCATTTCATTACTCTTACTGTATTCATAACAAATCACTATAACCTGCATAGACCCTATTCAGGGTTGCTAATCCAAATGTAGAATATTCTTTATGTGCCTAAATATGTAATGAAACAAAAGGCTAATGGTACCAAGTAGGAGCGGGAACGTAAATTCAGTATTATATGGTATGGCCTGGACAGTGCATCTTTGTTTTGTTACTTATGCTGGAAATCATTTCTTGCACTGTTACTCTGCAAGAAATGATTTCTTAGTCTTGCTGGCTTGTAGGCAGAGAGATGGGACACACAAACGTACTCTTTTGGTGTTAGGATGGACTTGTAGGGGTTGGTTCTCATCTGTAGCGCTGTTCTGTTCCTATATGCAGGGCCAGAACCACAGACTGCATATGGTTGCAAGGTCATTGCCCCCAAACCACTTCTGCGTTTTATTTAACGTGAGAGGTAACAGTGCTGAGACCAAGGTCTCGAACCCGGATACCATTTTCATAAAAATGGATGTTTTTCGGTTCTATCTTGGCTCAGCAAACTTTTGAAGGTAGCGTGGAAAGTAAGCTGTTTGTTGCTGATAGCTGCCTCCTGAAAGATAGGAAATGGAGGTCTGAAACCAAAGTACTGATATTAAACTCTATTCCAGTGTGCCAGCGTATGGCAAAGGCAATCTTCAAGTAACAGTCAATGTCTCGTTACCTTTTATTTGCAGGACATGCCTAGAGCATGAGTGCAGAGGGAGATAATGGAAAGCAACCTTAAAGGTGGAAAGGGTCAGAAAAGATCCCTTCCTGCTCCTCTTGATTTGCTGATAGAGGGTGGCTGAAGGAAGAGCTGATAGAGAAACGGAGAGACGAGGAGGAAGAAGCTGGAGAAGTAGATCCCAGACTCTCACTTCACAGTTTGCCCTCCTGTGTGTATTCAAAGCATCAGAACCTCAGCACTTCCTTCCTTTCCATACCTTCCTACTCTCTTTTGCTCTTTCTGTAATTCTTGATTACAGCCATCTCTCCTTCCTGTCTGTTGTGGTTTGAGCCGGCACTAAAAGAGAAAGTTTCAGTTAGAAACTAAGACACAGTCAAAGACTAGGGAATGAGAAGAAATGAAAATAAATTCATTGCAACCCACATGGATGGGGGAGGGCCTAGTGCAGGTAGCACTGCAGGCTGTATGCAGCACTGTGTGCAACGCTCTTAATGTGCTGTTTTCAGTGCCCAGCCAAGTAGGGTTTTTTTCCCCAGTCTCTGAAGATTTTGTTGTTGTGTTGCTTTTTCTTGGACTCATAAAGCAACCTTTCAGACATAAAACTTTGGGGTCCTGAGCTTCATGTGTACAATGCATGATGGGACCTTGGACTCAACATCTGGAAAGATGGAGGAAGACAGAAGGTACTGAGAAAAAACCATGCTGGTATGCAGGGAGGGGGCATTGCTTCCCATCTGCATCTTAATTTGGCTGCACTATTGTAAAACTGTTCTTAAAGCTGAATTGAAACAATGAGAGCCCTTCTGTGAACTTTCACATTCTTGGCACCTTTAGAAAGAAGCGAGGCTTTATTGCCAATGGCCTGAACAAAAGCCAAAAAGTGAAAATGCAGTATTCCAGCATAGTTCAATTTCATAGTTTCTCCAGTTCAACTGGAGAAAAATGCCTAAGTAATCTGTATTTTGAGTTGTATTGTTTTAATTACTGAATGCTGCTCTGAAGAAGGTTGTATTTTAATGATGGATGAAATTGTTCCTACCAGTGGCAATGTGTTTGCACAAAATGAAGCCATCCAAGTAGAGACCAAAAGATCAGATTTCTTTAATTAGAAGAAATTAACAGGGAAGCTTAATTGAAGTTTATAAAGTAATAAATTGAAGCAGTTTGTTTTTCTTTTCTGTTTATTTGCGTAAAAAATTAGCTGCTCCTGTCTAAACGAAATAATAGAAATAATACATCTAAACTGGATACGTGGACTTTTTAATGTGCTTAATTTGTGAAGTTCATTACATGAAATCGCTGGAGCCCACAAATTGAGAGCAAATGTGGAAGTGTAGCTCCAGCACAAGTGGCAGTGCAGCTGAAGGCGTAAATCCATTGTTCTGCATGCAGCAGGGCTACTGAAGCCTGGTTTCCTATGGAGTTGCATCCTCAATTTCTTTAATAGCTTTCTTGCTACAAGAAGCCCAATTTGTATTCCTGCATTTTTTTTCTTCCCTTTTCCAGCCCTGTCTGAGAGGGAGGTAACACGCAGTCTGGTTGATCCAGACCGGTTTGCCTCGGTGTCTACTTAACTTGAGATGTCCAGCTGATTCTGCAAGTGGAGCACAAAACAAAGTTTTTAAGGACTATAAAACAGCTTGTGATGTAGGATGTTACCTGACTAGAAGCTGAGGAAGAAGCTTGCCATATAGGCAGGTATTTTTTCATTTTCAGGCTCCTCGAACTTTGCCTGGAAGCGTTCAATAGTGGCTTAGTCTGATTTTTTGTGTAGTGATTCCTCTGCATGCACCTTGACGTGAGCTTTCAATTGTTCTGGCTTCGAGGCACTGTGTGGCTGAGGCCTTGCACGAGACAGGCACATAAGGTTGTGTCCCTGTGTTGGTTCCTGGACTCTCTCTCCTTCCAGGTTTTAGTTTAAAGATTTTTTAGGAGCTGTTTTCTTTCCATTTTACATCTCAATGTACACTTACATGAGCATTAGCAGGTACGCTGAACATTTTTGATGAGCTTTAGCAAATCAGCAGAGTTGGCTTCAAAAGATGTGTGGGTTCTGCCGTCTCTCGAAGTCGTGACTCAAGGAAGCGCGGAGGAACACCTCTCCGTGCTGTTCATGTACCTCCTCTCACCTGTCCCGCCTTGGCTGCAGAGCTGTGCTGTGTTGCTGATTCCCGTTCGTTAGGAGATGCCTTGAATTAACGATGCAGTGCAGTTTTGCCTCCGGGTTCATTCCCCAAAGCACAGCTCAGGAAGATTCTGACTGAAATGGCAAATAAAATTTTTATGAACTGGGACCTGAACGCTCAAGTGCTGTAATGTGCTTTTGACTAATTTCATCCTTAAATACGGATAATGAATCCACTTCGGTTTGCACTGAGATAAGAAATGTCATTCATTTTAAGTAAACGCCAGTTTCTACAAAATGGATGACTTTCACAGTTTGGTTGTGGCTTCGATATTTTTGACATGATTTAAACTAGACTGTTAGGGTTATACCGATGTGTTTGTAACTGAACCGGAGCATTGTGCTGTGGATTGGAGGAGAGCATGATTTGTAGAACCCTGTGTAATTAGTTAACGTAGATAGCTGTGTTCAAGAAAAGCCTTTTTAAAAAACAAAACCAAAAAAAAACCGATACCACGATGGAACTGAACAATGAAAGCCGTGCGGGACATATTAAAGATTATGAAATGCTCTCGTGGTTTAGGGATAATTGTCTGCATTATTTTATGGGCAATCCAAGTTTTTCAGGTGCCAAATCCTTCCAGCAGCTTGCCGTGTCTGTCTGTTATTCCATGAAAATATTTGCTTTCTCATCTGGTGCACCATTCTCCATTTCCCTGTCCTTACTGAGACGCTTGAGTTTGCATGGACGTAGCCAAGGACAATAAAGTCGAACAAATCCCATTTAACTGACAGAGTTTGCTTTTGTCCACTGCAAGAAATGTAATCATTCGGGCTGTAAACAGAAATCTGCAGTACAAAAGGCAGGAGCTCAGTGCATGCCATCCTTTGCCCGTCTCCAAAACCAGGGGATGCGGTGGGTGTTTATAAAATCCAGCTTTCGACTGCAGAAAACAAGAGAGCGAGCGAGTGGCCACTGTGCCAGTGCTGCACAGCAGCTCTCAGACAATGGCACGGGTACGACATGCCCAGGTGTTTTAAAGTCTGTTGTTGTTGTGTGTCCGCTGGAGAGCTAGCATCTCCCAGGTGACGGAGCAGTGGGCGATGTGTGTTAAATCACCTGCAGTTCTGCTGCAGCTGGGAGCCAGAATAGAGCAGCTGTACACCTGAGAGCATTCTGAGAGCTGTTTCTAATTGCTTCCACAATTGCCTTTGCCTCGGGAGGAGGCAGTGGGAGCACCGCCATCGGAGCTAACGGTGTGCTGGTGTGAGCTGGTCTCGCCATCCCTGTGTTTCCCAACAGCTGCAAGAAGCAATCAAGGCTGGCAAAGGTGTGACTTCTGCCATCGACCTGTGCCGTTGCCATGGAAACCGCGCGCTGGCAGCCCTGGAGAGCTTCCCTCCCTCGGAGGCCAGAGCCGCCCTGGCCAACATCGTCTACGCCGTGACCAGGTTCTCCTGAGGCACCGAGCGGCCTCCATGGGAGCCACCCGCTGCCTGACCCCACCCCGGCCTCCCGACGGGCCTGACTCCGCGACAGGCAACATTCAGGGAGGGGGAGAACAAGAAAAGAGCTTGGGGGGGAAAAAAAAAAAAAAAAAGGTCATGCTTTCACTTGCTGTGCCAGAAGCGCACTTGAGGCTGCACCGGTAGAAATAATTAATGAGGCCCGTTTCCGTGACCTCAGCAAATGGACAGGAAATAAGTGCGTATTGATTGGGCACCGGCGGGGACGGCGCCAGGCAGAGGCCGGTGGTTTTCCTGCCCGGGGAGGGAGGGCGCGCGGAGGCCGGAGTCACACCAAACGCCCCCGGCCTGCCCAGTGCCCGCGGGCACGGAGCCGGGCCCGTGTGCCCGTTGGTCGGCGCAGAGAGCAGGGAATCGACGGGGGAAAGTCCTTTGTCTGTCTGCGTGCGGCCGTGTCTCCTCGCGCTGTTGTTATGTACTGAAATGTAGAATTGCACTGTGCCTAATGCTTTCCCTGCTTGAGAGACTTGCTGAGAAAATGTGTCAAGCGTGGTAAGTAGGAGGTTTAAGATATTTAATCAAATATTAATTTGGCTCTGTTAAGGGAAGTGGCTGCCTGGTCTTTATCCTGTGAATACAGAACGTGCTGCTCTGGGTCAGAGAATTGAGGCTTTTCAACTCTTTTAGGGGAGGGAATATCCTTCCCTCAGATCGAGCAGTTCATTTCAGCACAGTCTTACACAAAGTAATTTCCTAGATTTGCGGCGCTTGTGTTCATGTAAGCCAAATAAATGTTAATTTGTAAGGCTGGGTGTCGGCCTTCGGCAGAAAGGGACGAGGAATGCTCTTCTGCGAGCACAGTCTTTCACGGCTCTGAATAACACAGAGACAGCGCTGGAGAAGTTCTGAACCTCAGTGTGTGGAATTTTGAAGTCCGACTACAGAAAGCTTGTAAGGTGTACCAGGAGCCTGCTACGTGAGACTGTCTCTATTTTGTTCATAGGAGATGATTTTTGTGGTTTGCATGCGTGCAATCTGAGAACGTCGTTGACAAGAAGGCTGAGTTTACATAAATGATCTAGATTGAGACTCAGCTACCTTTCTTCCTTCTGTGGTGTAATTACAGCCCGATCTGGAGACAGCTAGCACAGCAAACAGATTTCATTACATCGTTCACTCAAACACTAAGTGGAGTTATTTCTGTTAAATTCTCTCCTCCCTCCTTCTCCCCCTGCACTCCTCCTCCCTCTGTCACGCAGCTTATTTATCATAGACCAGCGTGTTGCATTCCACCGAGTGCAAAAGACAAATACAAACTGTATCCTCTAAAAATACACTGAAAATGTATCCTGCATAATGTACATAATATTCTGTGTAATATATGTCTATATTATACTGTAATATTGCATGTATGATAAGGACACTTGAGACAATCTCTGTACAGGAGCAGTGTCCAAAACTCAGGACTTGCTTTATTTTGGAGAACATCTTCAGCACGAGACAGCTTCTTGCTTGCACATTCTTTTTCATGCCTGCCCTGGCATTTTCTGTCTTCCGAAGACCAGGGCACCTCTGCCCGTGTTGGTGCTGCTGCTGTTGGAGGAAGGCTGGAGGCCACAGGTGATGGCAGCCATGAGCTTACCAGAACTTCAGGGAACTTCACAGGTGAAAATGTGCAGTGCTTAGCGAATGTAGGCAGCGGGCTTGAAAGCAAATATTTATATTCAACCCCAGTCATACTCCAGACAGCTTTTCTGGATCTGATTTTTACATATAGAAGGAGCCATACCTTGTCTTTATCTTCTGTCTACTCTAAGTGCTTCAACATGATTTAAGGCTGCAAGAAGCTTGGGTCTGCTGGAGATATTCTGAGCCATCTTACCTCGGTAATGTGAAAAAAAAAAATCAAACATTTGCAAAACAACTGTGTACACCTGGTTTATTTTTTCATGAAAGTACATTTTTTTTATTTGTACTTTTTGCTAATAAAGGCAAATCATCAAAAACAATGACAATGGTTTTGTATTTTTACCACCCCAACGTTCTGATTGCTCTTAAAACTATTCTGTAACATTAATTTAAAAAGAAATCAAAATGAATTGTCTCATACCACCAGGGTAACTTTATATTCAAGGTACTTGCCTGTAATTATTGAGAAATATTTATTGCCTTGTTTTATCCAGGTAAAATGCAAGCAAAGTATTACACCCCTTTGTTAAACTGTGAGTGAATTAATCGCTGCTGAGTATTGCTGTGTTCCCCACACCGTATGCAATTTCTGAGCCATGGCGGAACCTTTAGACTGTTCTGGTTTTCTTCTCCTGAATTTCCTTCCCCACCCACTTCTGTAAGGATGTTGGAGAAGGGGAGGTCTGGGTTCTGGCTGAGGAAGGAATTCACAACATTTCCTTCAGCCATCCAGGTGGCAGAATCCAGGTGGCAGAAACTGTGCTATCTTCAGCTGTCTTAGTAGCGCAGATGATGGGGAGCAAGAGCCTGTCTTAGGAAACTCACTCAGGCTCTTGTTTAAGACCTGACATGTTCTGAATGCTGGCATGTTGGAGCCTTTCATCTGAACCCTTTCCATTTTAGTATAGACACTGTATACCATGTATATATAGTTTGTGTGTGCATATATAAAATGAAATTATCGTCTGTATGCTTGGATTGCAAAAAAGGAGAAAGAAAAAAGAGAAAACTATCTTGAAGGTTATCTGCTTTTTCAAATTTTCTGGTGACCAAGAGCTGTCAGAATGTACATTAAAGGGTTTGAGCAGCAAGGTGGTTTTTAGCAAAGTTGAGGACATATGCCATTTCCTTTCCATGCCCCTGCGTTTCAGAATGGCTTTGGCACAGAAAATCGCACCTAATGTTTATGTCTGCTTTTCCTCATTGCCACCAACACACCAAGCCAAAACACAAGCGACTCGACCAGAAGTACCTATCAGCTGCTCCTCTGAACTTCATCCCAGGAGCTGTATTGCTGGACCGTTCCACGGGTATGCAAAACACAGGACAAGGTCCCAAATGCTCATAAAACCAAACTGAATTCATCTGCGAAGAGCACAGCTGCAGTGGTTGGAATGGCTGTCTCATAGGTGCCTAATGGAGCTGCCAGCCTGGTTTTTCCAGCTTCGCAATTGTGGTAATGTTGTATAAGAAGGCTGTAAAATTTAACTTCTTAACGTTGGGAAAACAAGGTACATAGGAGTATTGAAGTGTTGGCTGGAAAGGGAGGGATAAAGGTCACGTAGTCAAGTCTCCCCTTCACAGTGGGATTGCTGCCGACACCAGGCCTTGGAAACCTCCCATGGGCCCCCCGTGCAGCATGGCCCAGTGCTGCTCCACTTCCTTGTGGAGGAGTTTCCTGATGTCCAGCATGAAGTTCTCTCACTGCAACTGGTGCTGATGGCCCGTTACTTCTACCACAACTAAGAAGTGTTTGGCTCCTCTGTGTTGAACTCCCTACCCTGTACTTGTAGGCTGCTGTCTGATCGCCTGTCAGTCTGCTCTCAGGGGCCTGAGCAGCCCCGGCTCCGTCAGCCTCTCCTGGTAGCCATCCTTGCCAGGTGCTGACCAGCAGGGTTGCCCTCCGGGGTCCTGCACCACTTCCATGGCATGCCTGTTGGGCTGCAGGCTCCCAACAGGGCACTTCAGGAACTGCCTCCCTGGGTATGGTCTAGAGGAGAATAAAAACATCCTGATGTACTGGGACTCGCTGGGATGGAGCTGATCTTCCCTGCAGGCTGTGGCATGTGGTGCTGTGTTCTGGATTCGTGACCACAGCAGCATTGATAACAGACTGATGCTTCAGCTGTTGCTGAACAGAGCTTGCACAGCACCCAGATGTTCTCTGCAGCTCACTGTGCCCCCACAGTGAGCAGGCTGGAGTGGGCAAGAGGCTGGGAGGGGGCACAGGTGGGACAGCTGACCCCAGCTCACCAACATGCCCTGGAGTGTCGTGCTCAGCAATAGAAGCTGGGCTGAGGAGGATTTTTCCAGAGAAGCTGCTGCTTTGGGTGTAGCTGGGTATCAGATGGCTGGGGGTCATTGCTTTTGCATCACTTGTTTTTCTTTTCATTTTATTCTTCCTTTTTTTTTTTTTCTTTTTTTTTTAAAAAAATTTTTACTTTTTCCTCCACTGATTTTCTTTCTTTTGCGCTTCTGGTTTCTGCCCCATCCTGCCTGGGGAGCAAGGGCCATGTGTGTGAGTGAGGGGCTGTTGGGTGTGCGCTGCTGTTCTCCAAGGTGAGCCCACCACAGTCCTTTCTGGTGCCCAGTGTGGGGCACAAAGGGTTTGAGGTAGCGACAAATTTGGCTGTAGCATGTTAGAGGGAGCTTCTGTTCAGCCTGTTGCTGGTCACAGTGTTTATTTACTTGTTCCCACCACTGGTTTATTTATTTCCTTACCTGCTCCATGCCAGGCTCCCTCTCTTGCTGTACATCAAATCTGAGAGCTTGTTAAAGGCTGTTCTTGCCTTTTGCGGTTTGCTGTGCTCTGCAGCACTTGCTTGTGCCTTGCCTGGGAGAGCGATGATAAAAGCACTGGCCTCCAGCCTAATCTGGTATTTGGGCCCTGCACTGCTGCTGTCCCAGTGCTTCGGGAACCATCTCGTGGAGACAGCTAACAACTGCAACTTTGCCCGCTTCTCCGAGAGCCGGGTTGCGAAGGAAACAAAGAATGGCCCCTTCCCCTTCTCCTGCGGGGTGGGCGCTTCCTACCTTGCTACAACAGCTCTTCAGTACCTTCAGCGTCCCGGGCTGATCAGAGTGCTTCCGTTAGTGCGTCTCAAAAGTGTGCGTCTGGCTTGTCCTAAGGTAGCCAGCTATTTAGGGGCATCACAGAAGGACGTGCAGTGAGGCAGCGTGGCTGTGGCTGGCAAGGTGTGGGGGTGAATAAGAGCAGGCACCAAGAGCAGTTTTCTCCACCAGCAATGTGGGACTTCACCCCCACCCAGGTGCAGGATCCTGATGAAGGGGCAGAACCCTTGAGAAAGGGGTGCCCTGGCTGTGCCAGAGGGAAACAGCTCTGCAGTGTGCTGGGGCCTGGCCCGCACCTACCGAGCACTGGGTCTCCGAGAGACCATGGCTAAGGTAGAGACCCAACCTCAGCTATTTCAGTCGCTCCTATTGTCAACAGCAGAAACAGAAATCAGCTCATTTAGCCTCTGGAGGCAGCTCCTGTTGAGCATAAGGGAAGGGGATCCTTCCAAGGAGGATCCTGTAAGCTGCCAAGGTTCGTGGACCACCGCTGAGGGAGGTGCCCAGTACCAGATGGAATTAGCCACAGGGAAGGTGGTCTGCAGCAGCCTGGACACCAGCCAGGATGCAGAGGAATCCTAGCATATGCGGACCATGTGGCAGAAGTTTGTGCTGAGCATGCTGATGTCATACGCCAGCAGCCTGGCCACAATGACCTGGATAGACACCAGGGCACCAGTGGTGGATCAGCCAGCTGGCCAGCTCCTGCCATCAAAGGGAGCCTCTCCTTCCCCGACCCCATGTGCCTGCATCTTGGCTGTGGAGAGACTGTCCCAACAGCTCCAGCAACTCCAGGGAGTGTCTTTGTCCTCAGCCATGCTGGCCAGCATCTCAGCTGCTGAGTCAACCTTCCTCTGCTCAAAGGAAAGGGTTCCAGGAGTGCATCTGCATGACCATGAGGAGGATGTGAGGAAGTGGGGTGGTGAACCTACCTCGAACTTACAAGATCGGGTACATGAAACAGTGAGGAAACACTGGCCATAAAGGGTCCATCCAGGAAAATTACTGCTCCAGTTGCCAGCTCCTCAGGTAGAGCAGAAGAGCTGATCCTGCTCCTGACCCTAATGAAGGGATTTCTGGTTTCCAGTTACGTGGCTCAGGTAATGAATACTCCGACCAGGATGTACCCCAGGATGTGCCTTGCCCTGTTTGCAATAACGAGTGCATGCATGGCCTAACATGCAACTTACTTGGTTCAAGTCACTAAAGGGTTGAAAAGTTTTTTTAGTTTAATGGAAGCATTAGGAGAGCGTTTTGCAGAGTGGCTGGGGAATGCTTCTTGCCCCGAGGTGCTCTAGGATATAACCTGTTGCCAGCATCTCTCCGTTGCTGCTTCTCGGTCTCTCAAAGCAATTCAAAGGAAAGAATATTTCCGATTCTGAAAGTCATCTGTTTTGACAGTCTTTGCAAGAAATTCTTCTTTTTCCTTTCAGAAACCAATTCCTAAAATGCATTAATTATTTACATAGCCAGCACTCACACGGTTCTCTGATCTGTTTGTCTAAAATTAAGTCATCGTTAAGCTTGGGTTTTGAGAGCAAGTTGACAAATGCCTTTAAAGTTACCCAAACCACAAAGCGCAACGCTTGCTGTCGGTTGTGAAGGGAGGAGGCGGTGACGAACAAACGGGCTGTGGGTGCCCCGAGCGTGGTGCTCCTGCTGTCCCCCCCTGCGGGCGTTGCCACTCGCGCAGGGCTGTGCCCGCAGCGTTGCGCCGTGTCCCTGCGCGGCAGCAGCCGCAGGAGTGCTCTGGCTCCCCCGCGTGTAGAAGGCACGCGCTCTGCAGCGCTGGCAGGTGGCTTGCATTCCTCCCTGTCTGCACCGTGCTTTTTGCGGGGTCAGTCTCATGCGGAACAGGAACCTTTTTCTCCAAAACAAAACACATCACTGACTGAACAGGGGAGCGGTATCCCAGAGCAGGGCGCAACCCGCTCGGCACGACGGGAGTGCTGGTCTGTCCCCAGGGCTCACATCGCACAAGGACATTGCCCTTGCCTGGCGCTGACAGACAGGCGTGCCAGTGGTAGTTAAAACAGCATTTCCCAGATTTATCTGTTCCTAAGGGACTTATTAAACAATTTAATGTGAGGGCTATATTCTCCTGTATGCGGTTATATAGGACAATCGCAATTTTGCAGTGATGTTCTAAAAGTCTTGCTCAAAAATGTTCTCCTTTTCCCTCTTTCACTTCGTCCTCCTCCCATCACCAGATATCAAGCAATGGTCAATTTTTTTTAGTGTTCTAATTGTACGCAAAAGTATTTTACTTGTGCCAAAGCTGGTATCTTATAGCCGGACCTTTGTGCTGCCTTTGACATTTGCACCAAATGACTTGCATCCACTGCAACGTTCGTATTTTAGCAGTTACAAAATGTCACATTACAAAAAGGAAACGTTACCTAGGAGCAATTAGTAGGATCTGAAACAACTACTGGCACATTCTTTTTTTTTTTTTTTTCCCCCAAAAACATAAACGCTCATTTCCAAACGCTTTGCGGTGCAGATGAGTGTGATGCTGTCTACGTGACCGAAACAGAGCACGATGGGGAAAGAAAGCATTTCTCCCCCTTGGCGAGTCCCGGTGAAAGCTCTCCAACTCGCGCATTGTGTCGGAACGCTTCTTCATTCCCTGCATGCGCCCGCTGGAAACTGCGTTCTGTTTGCAGCGCCGGAGCTGCACTATTTATAAGCTGGCTGAACAATGCTAAGCAGAGGCACTGAAAGGTGTGTGTTTCATATGCAAATCACGAGCAATCATTTTGTACAATTACACTTAGTTGCTTGCACTGTTATTTTCAGCACCACCGTAAAGAAAAGCCGACCCGGCGCTGGCAGGAGAACACTAAAGGAAAAACATCTGCATTACTGAGACTTATTTTTAATAAAACAACTGTGTTGCTTTTGTCAACCGAGGGGAGTTAATATGTTAAAATCTGATATCAATTTACAAGAACTGTGACTGTCCCTATCTCGGCTCAGGAGCCGTAAATGGCTTTTAGATGTAGGTGTGCTGAGATAAGGTATCTTTGCAGGAAAATAAATGGACTTTAAACATCAGGTGTTTCTTAAAGACTGGTGCTGCTAGAAACAGTCACCCTGCTAGCGCCTGGAAATAGTTCTAACATAAACTTTTATGAAAAGAATTGCTTTAGATCACGTTCTCTTGTAGTAAGAGCCATTAAGCATGGGGGATTTTTTCTCTTCCTGTAAATGCTGGCCTCCATACCTATAATTTTTAGAGGAAAAAACCAACAACAAACAGGTTAAATTTTCCAATTTCAAAGGCAAATTTGTTTTCTGTGGGATAAAATATGTGACCGTTCTCCAAGTCGCTGTGGAAGTTTGGGCTAAAGCATCTAATAGCTGTGAACCAGGGATGAATGCAAGTCCAGAAGGAACAGGAGAGCAAGGATCAGGAGTAGCTCTCCAGTAGCAGTGGGGACAAGGAACAAAAAGGGAAAATCTCGAGCTGCTTCTGTGGCAGTGACTTGCTTGTGAAAGGGGTTGAACACCGTCAAGTCCGTGGCAGAAGCAGCTGGCGTGCAAAACACCCAGGAAGGGGCTTCAGCCTCAGGTTCTGCAGCACAGAGGGCTCCTTCCACAAAGATTGCTACCTTCTGAACACTGCTCCTTCCACTTAAAAACAGAGAAGTCCTTGGTTAGAAAAAAATACTTAGCGAATCAGCCAGATGAGATCTCAGAGAAAGCTAGTTCTCTACGTTGCTTACCAAAGTAGTAGCAGTGTTGTTTAAATATTGCTGCAGACATTTGCATGCGGGTAGCTTAGTGAGGTGCAAGACTGTGCAACAGGCCTAGAGCGTTGTTTCTCTGTGTAATGAATAAAGAGAACTCTGATTTCATTGCCAAGAGTTTAAAAGGGGCTTCTGCTTCCAAGAGTGAAATTGCTCAGACGTGTCAGTTTTTAAACAGTTGTGGATGCAGCTGATGTATGAGTAAACTGCTGCAGCTCAGAGGAAGACTTTGGGTTGCTCACGGGGTCAGTTACTCTGTTCTTGAAGCCCTGTTACAGTTCTGTCCTACTCCATCTTCCACTGCAGTGTTGATACAATTTTTATTTTAAGCTTTCGTACCAAAATCTCCTTCCTCTGGTGCTCAACTCTGGTGCTCAACTGTTACATATTTGCTGTCTTACCTGTACCACAGGCTAGAAAATCTTTCCTTTTTTTTTCTTTTTTTTTTTTTTTTCTGCCAGCTGAACAGTGTAAGATTTCCAACCCATATGCACTTTGCAACAAACTATCCAAAGATGCCACATGGGTTCTCTCTTTTGCTACCCTTGATTCAGGTAGCAATAGTTACCTTTCTTGCCTGTATTTGCAAAGCCTAGCTTCCGACAGCAGCCATCATTGTACCTGAGAACAACATGCAGTGTTGCTACAAGATTTAAGAGCACCATGTGCCAATTTTGTTTCTGAGAAGAAAACCTGGAATTATATGAACTGGCACTGTAAACCGGCGTGTCCCAATCAGGGCAGTGTGTTGCTGGCAGAACCCCCCAACACCGCTTGCAGCCACAGGAAGTCTGCAAACACAGATGCAGTTCAGGTGTCAGTGGTTCAGCACGGCCTGGCTCTTGCCTGCAGCACCACACTGGTTCAGTATTGCTGCCTGTGGGCCAGCACGGGCTCTGCATGGGGCTGTGCCCACACACATGCCCTCAGGCTGGCAGTGAAAGGTACTGAGGAATGTGAAGTTGGTCATCGTGTGACATACTCTCTCACCGTATTTGCCACTGAATATTTCAGGGTTTTCTAAAATTTTGAGTCACAGACCACCTTTTACTGCAGATTCAATGAGTTAATTGGACTGATTTTTTATTTTTTCATTTTAGGACGTTCTCTGAAAGCCCTAAAAATCACTTTGGTTTTTAATCCAAGGCGGAGGATTTCACAACCGATGCTCTTTCTTTTTTTGACAAGCCTATTCCATCTCTTTGAAGCTCATTTACATCAAACAGGCATCTGAGTGGTGTAAGCCTCGCCACCTAACTCACGCACCTGTCCAGTTCTGGCAGGCTGGCGCCGATTCCTGGCTTCACCACGTGGTTACAGGAAGCACCGGAGGGCAATCCAGGCCCCGGCAGAGCATCGGGATCCAGCAGTGAGCACTGGCCCCAGCTCCCACTGCAGCCACACAGGCAGCACGCCCTGCTCCTGCGGGCAGCAGGAAGGCAGAGGTCAGGCAAGAGGAGGCCTGCTTGCTGGTGGGGCTCATCCCTGTGGTTTCACATTAGCGTCTTCCACAAAGTGCCTGTGAATTGCAAGCAGCTGGCTCTGCACACTGAGGCTGTTTCTCTCCTGCTTTCCCCGTGGACTTGCTGGCTCTTGGGTCTTGCTGCAGGGTGGATTCAAGATGTGTGGTGGGGAGAAGTGTTAGAGTGGTACCACAGAGATACATTGTACAGAACCAAACTGCCAAAAACTGGTGCTGAAAGCACTTTCAACATCACGTGCTGCCCAAGTGCTGCAGGATATTGCAGCAATCTGCAAGGAAGGAGCCATGCTGGAGGCTTTGGCTCGGGTCCTCACTTAAGTCAAACATGTGTGACAACAAGCAGAGAGGCCTCAAAGTTTGGGGCTGTTCTCTCTCTCCACGTTACTGTACGGTGCTGTGCCCTCAGCACTGCGAGCTGCTCCAGCGCCCAGCTTGGGGCCCAGTGCAGCCATGATGCTGCCAGCTCCATCACTCTGAAGCAATGGTGATTTTTTCCTGAAGAGTGCTCCTGTTGGAGCACCAGAGCTTCCCTTCCCAGCGGAATTTTCCAGAGATTGCCGCAGTGTCACAGAGTGGCTTTTGAGCCAAAGGCATGAAGGGAAAGAAATGAACATTTGAATAAATGAGTTGTGCAGCACGAGTTCAAATGGTGAAGGAATGGGGAGCTGTCTGGCCAGGAAGCCAATCTACGCCCGCTACCTGCATTGCCTGGAGACAACTCAGCTTGCTCCCCTTTCAGGGAGCGCTGTTATCGCAACAATATGCTCGTGTTTCTTTATGCTTAGCTGAGGCCCTTCAGGTCTCCTCCTGGGCTTGGGTCCCTGGTAGCTGCAGTGCCTGGGGCCAGCGCTGCGGAGCAGAAAGGAGGTGGAGTTCAAACTGGCAAGTGTTTTCTCAAGGGCTCTGAAATTGAGTTTGGGATTCCGCTGGCATGCTCTTGCCTTATGGTTGCCTCTGCTTAATCCCACTAAGTAAAGGATTCAAGTGAAATCCACCTGGGACGTAGCACTCCTCAGCAGCTGGGCCCGGTGTTAAAGCATTATACCCCGTAGGTAAACCTTCAATTAGCTCTACAAAAAAGGCAGAGGGCAAATCATGCTAGGAACTTCACCTTCGTCATGCTAACAGACCCACAAAAGTTATGGGAGTGTGCCCTTATCGCTGCAGAGTCAATGAATTGGTGGCTGCAGAGCTCCTGCCTTGTGAGTAAATGTGTCCTTCAGTCACAGAGCCTTCCAGAGCCGGTGGTTCCTGCTCCCAGGGCTCCTCTGAGCAGCTGCCCCTTAACGAATGCAAAAAGAGCAGCCCTGGTCAAAGTCAACAGCCCATCGTCTGCTGGGACGGTGTGGCGAACATGGCACTGCAATGTGCCCCAAATCCAAATCTGGATGCACCACATAAATGGAAGGATGAAATTTCAGGGAGCTGTTCCTAACGGAAGCGCCTAAAATCTGAATCCACTCTTGGTGTTGCTCAGTCCTAAGGCAACGGGAAATACCTTTGAAAAGGGCTGAACTGTTTGTGGGGGTAGCAGGTTTGTCGGGGAGCCTTTATTCCCAGACAGTTCTCTCTCGGCTACTTGATGTGCATTTTGTGATGCTTCGAGACAACTTGTGCTGCGTGAGGAGTGAAACAATGACCGTGCAGCGAGGGCTGGGCCATGTGCTCCAGGCACGGCAGCGTGGGTCCGTGTGTGTGCAAGGAGCCGCACGCTGATGGCTGCGGGTGAGGCGCTCTGAGGAGCAGCCCAGCCTGGTATGGCCGCAGCCACTGCACACAGTTAGGAAGTGCCACAGCTGCCCCGAGACAGCACAATGGGGCTTTCCTCCTCACGTTTATGCCTATTTCCAATCTTTGGGGACAGGCTTTCTGCAAGCTCTCAGCAGAAGGGGCGACATTTGCCAAACTGAGGTTCCACAATGCCAACATCAGAAGGGATGAGATGCAAAGCGGGGAGCGCAGGCTCATTTCCATCGAGTGTCCGCGTGCATCGCCTCATGGAGACAAGGGCACGGGACCCCGCTGAGGAGAACGCAGCCCACGAGGGGCTGGATGTGCCCTGAGCCGACAGAATGGGTCCGTTTTGTTCGCCGAGGCTGAGCCCGAGCGCGGGGCGGCACCGGGCGCGGCGATTCACCTCAGGGCCCCCTCACGCGCGGGGCCCCGCGTGGGGTGGCGGCCGCCCCTCAGCCCGCGGCCGCGCGGGCAGCGCCGAGGGGGAGGGGGCGCGCTAACGGCTCCCAACGGCCGCGCGGG